>JAUUTY010000639.1:0-292134 GCA_030979885.1 Lolium multiflorum | reverse complement strand
TTTGGGATCGCTGCTGAGAAACAGCATTGCTGTCTTATCTGTCCATGAGGGCACAGTTCTCGTAGAAAATTCGAAAAAATCTGCCCAATTTACGAGCGTGATCCTCAGATATGTATGCAACTTTCATTAGTTTTGAGTTTTTCCATTTGAGCAAGTCTGGTGCCCGCTTTAAATTCGTCTTTACGGACTGTTCTGTTTTTGACAGATTCTGCCTTTTATTTCGCATTGCTCTTTTGCTATGTTGGATTTATTTCTTTGATCCATTAATGTCCAGTAGCATTATGCAATGTCCAGAAGTGAAAATAACTAATTGTGTCACCTCTGAATGTGTTTAATAATTGTGCACTAACCACTCTAATGGGTTTGCTTGAAGTTTGGGTGAAGGAGGTTTTCAAGAGGTCCAAGAGAGGAGAATGATATACTATGATCAAGAGGAGTAGAAAGCTCTAAGCTTGAGGATGCCCCCGTGGTTCACCCTGCATATTTTAAGAAAGACTCAGCGTCTAAGCTTGGGGATGCCCAAGGCATCCCCTTCTTCATCGACACAACATCATCGAGTTCCTCTGAAACTTCTGTTTTATTCAATCACATCTTGTGTTCTTTACTTGGAGCGTCGGTTTGTTTTTGTTTTTGTTTTTGTTTGAATAAATGGATCCTAACATTAACTTTGTGGGAGAGAGACACGCTCCCATTTGTTGCATATGGCACATGTGTCCTTAGGCTTTACTCATAATGTTCAAGGCGAAGTTTCTTCTTCTTTAAATTGTTATATGGTTGGAATTGGAAAATGCTACATGTAGTAATTCTAAAATGTCTTTTATAATGTTATTCTTGCTTGGTGTTGTGCTCATGTTTTAAGCTCTTGCATCATATGCTTTGCACCCATTAATAAGAAGAAATACATAGAGCTTGCTAAAATTTGATTTGCATATTTGGTTTCTCTAGGAATAGATAATATCTGGTGGCAAGGTTTTGAACAACAGGAAAATGATTAGCAGAGTCTTATAATGTTTACAATAATATGTCTTTTATGTGAGTTTGCTGCACCTGTTCATCCTTGGACTTGCTTCAAATAGCATGCCCTTTAAACCTAAACCTTGTATGAGAGGAATACTTCTCATGCATCCAAAATCCTTGAGCCAACTACTATGCCATTTTGTCCACACCATACCTACCTACTACATGGTATTTCTCATCCATCAAAGTAAATTGCTTAGTGCTACCTTTAAGAATTCCTCATTCACCTTTACAATATGTAGCTCATGGGATGAAATAGCCTTAAAAACTATCGTAGTATTGAATATGTACTTATACACTTTATCTTTTATTAAGTTGCTTGTTGTGCGATAACCATGCTTCTGGGGAACGCCATCAACTATTGTTGAATATCATGTGAGTTGCTATGCATATCCGTCTTGTCTGAAGGATCTATCATTTTAGTGGTTGGAGCATGCAAAATTGTTAGAGAAGAACATTGGGCCGCTAACTAAAGCCATGAATCATGGTTGAAGTTTCAGATTTGGACATATATCCTCAATCTCATATGAGAATAATAATCATTGCTACATGCTTATGCATTTAAGAGGAGTCCATTATCTGTTGTCCATGTTGTCAGTATGGATGTCTAAGTTGAGAATAATCAGAAATCCAAAATAAGACTTTCTTCATAGAGCTACTTTGTCTGACGGCATGGAGCACCTTTGTGACATTTGAACTGAAGCATGGCATCACGAAGATCGGTAGTCAAGCTAAGTGGGGCGAGTGCGGGCACCTACTAGTACTTATCATAGGCTTTGTTGTGAATATAGTTTACATAACTCTAACATGCTTTATTACTCTTAGATTGTAAAATTGTTTCATGTTTCAAAATAAAACTCTCGTACAAATACAGCAATCGATGCTTTTCCTCTTTGAAAGACCACTTCTTTTTACTTTTATTGTTGGTCAGTTTACCTATCTCCTTCCACCTAGAAGCAAACACTTGTGTAGAAGACTTGTGCATTGATTCCTACATACTTGCATATTATACATTATATTACTTTATGTTGACAATATCCATGAGATATACATGTTATAAGTTGAAAGCTTCCCCGCTGAAACTTAATCCTCCTATGTGTTGCTTCAACACCTTTACTTTGATTTATTGCTTTATGAGATAACTCTTATGCAAGACTTTATTGATGCTTGTCTTGAAGTACTATTCATGAAAAGTCTTTGCTTTATGATTCGATTGTTTACTCATGTCTATTCTGCTGTTTTGATAGCTGCATTCATTACATATGTTTACAAATAATGCTGATCAAGATTATGATGGCATTATCACTTCAAATTATCTTTGGTATGCGTTTGCACCTTGGAATGACGAACTAAGCAGGATGCGATACGTCTCCAACGTGTCGATAATTTCTTATGTTCCATGCTACTTTATTGATGATACCTACCATGTTTGCTATACATTATATGTCATGTTATGCTGGATAACCTGTTAAGATCTTGAAAAGCAGAGTTCTTGTTTCTGCTGTTTTTGGTTTCAGAAATCCTAGTAAAAAAATATTCTGGAATTGGGCGAAACTTTCGCCCGGGGTCCTATTTTTGCAGGAAGCTTCCGGAGCCGAGAGAAGCTAGGAAGTGGGGCCACGAGGCGGCCCAGAGGGTAGGGCGGCGCGGCCCGAGGCCGCGCGGGCCTGGCCCACTGGGCCCGGGCGCCCCCCTGCGCTGCCTGTCCGCCTACTTAAAGCCTCAGTCTCAGGCGGTCTGAGAGCCACGGTTCTGGCGTACAGGTTGGCGTGCCGGAATCCCATCTGGTTCGGTAGCCTGGGCCAAAACACGACCGTTCATCTCTGGGAGGATACCACACATATGGTGCAGCCTCTAGGAGTGATGAGTGAGTGGTTCACCCACTGGACCATGGGTCCATAGGTAGCTAGATGGGAGTCTTCTCCTTGTTGTGCTCATTGTTGGATCTTGTGAGCTTTCTTTGATAGAATCATATATACAATTCTATATCTGTTAACATTTATCGGAATCAGATGGATAGAGAGTACTATGATTATAGTGGTTACTATCAATCTATTGTTTATGTCTTTGTTTATAGTGATCTGCATGCTCTCGAATTTACTAGTGAGCTGCAGCCCAAATTTTCTCTGCTCAGAGAATTAGCCTTTATGCTTTCGATAATTGAGTTTCATGCCTCCATTGAATGTAGGACAGTGAAAGTTCTAAGGTTGTGGATGTCTTTGTGCCACTAGGGATAAAACATTGATGCTATGTCTAAGGATGTAGTTGTTGATTACATTACGCACCATGCTTAATGCAATTGTATGCATTTGCTTAGCAACAATCTTGGAGGAGGGTTCGGATGATAGCACGAAGGTGGACTTTTTAGTATAGATGCGGTTGGATGGCATTCTATGCTTGTCGTAATGCGCGATTAAATCTCACTATATTTATCATATCATGTATAGCCATTGTTATGCCTTTCTCTGTTTGTCGATTGCTATTTGTAATTTGTTCACCCAACATGCTTTTATCTTATGGGAGAGACACCTCTGGTATTGTGGACCCCGGTCCTATTCTTTACATAGCATACAATCATCTGTTTTCTTGTTTTCTTTGCAAACATCTTCCACTCGTCGTTTAATCCTTTGTTACATGTGATTGAATTGAGCAACCTCAACTGTTTAGTTGGAATAAAATGGTTGGGTGTGTTGTGCGGGTTCCGCGTTACAGCATGATACGTCTCCAACGTATCGATAATTTCTTATGTTCCATGCTACTTTATTGATGATACCTACATGTTTTATGCACATTATATCTGTATTTATGCATTTGAGACACTATTATGAATGCCGAAAGAACGATTCTTTGTTTTTACGCTGTTTTTGGTTTGAAATCACAATGAAAGTATTCTCGGAATGGAATGGAAACTTCGCCCCGGGGTCTATTTTGCGAGGCTTCCCGGAAGGCCCAGAGAGGGATAACGAAGTAGGGCCACGAGGAGGCGGAGAAGGGTGGCGACGGCCCAAGCAAGCGCGCCCGACCTACCCCACAGGCCCTAAGGTGGCCCCCGCGTTGACCCTGCGCCTACTTAAAGCTTCCGTCGCGGAAACCCTAGTACAAAGAGCCACGATACGGAAAACCTTACGGAGAGCCACGATCCGTGAATCCCATCTCGGGGATTCTGGAGATCGCCTCGGGCACCCTGCCGGAGAGGTGACTCTACACCGACATGGTCGCCTCAGGAGTGATGAGTGAGTAGTCCACCCATGGACCATGGGTCCTGCTTGTGTTAACTAGATGGTCGTCTTCTCCTTGTTGTGCTTCATTGTTGGATCTTGTGAGCCCCCTAACATGATCTCAAGATCGTCTATATGTAATTCTATATGTTGTGTTTGTCGGGATCCGATGGATAGAGAGTACCTGATTATGGTGATTATCAATCTATTGTTCATGTGTTGTTTATGATCTTGCATGCTCCTCCGTTGCTTAGTGACTCTGGCCAAGTTTTTACTCTTAACCACAAGAGGGATTTATGCTCGATAGTGGATTTATGCCTCCATTAAATCTGGGACAGTGAGAGAAAAGTTCTAAGGTTGTGGATGTCTTGTTGCCACTAGGGATAAAACATTGATGCTATGTCTAAGGATGTGGTTGTTGATTATTCCTTTCCATGCAATGGTGTAATACATTGCTTTGCAATATCTTTTGGAGGGTTAGGATGATAACTTTAGAAGGTGGACTTTTTAGGCATAGATGCGATTGGATGGCGGTCTATGTACTTTGTCGTAATGCCCAGAATAAATCTCACTCTATATTTACTATATCATGTATATGCATTGTTATGCCTTTCTCTGTTGGTCAATTGCTGTTGTTTGTTCACCCAACATGCTTTTATCTTATAGAAGAGATGTGGACCCGGTTCCTATTCTTTACATAGCATACGATCTCTCTTTGCCAATTGTGTTTTCTTGTTTTTCTTCTGAACATCTTCCACTCAAATCGTTTAATCCTTTGTTACGACAAGCGTTGGGTCAAACATTATCATTGTTTAGTTGGGAGCAAAGAAATGCTGCCAGTTGTGTTATGCGGAGTTCGGCGTTAGTAGGAATCCTGAGTTACTTGGCGCATCATGTTGAACATCAGCACCTTCAAGCGTGCTTCTTGGCTCCTCCTGGTTGATTAAACCTTGGTTTCTTCATGAGGGAAAACTTGCTCTTAATCTTTTATCCTTACCTTCCTCTTGAGTTCCCAGCGAGCGTGTGAGTTACGCCGCTCTTTAAAGCGCTGCAGATTGTTGATGATCAAGACCGCAGCACGAGGGAGTCTCCCACTTCTCAATCTCTTTACTTTGTTTTGTCTTTTTATTTTATTTACTACTTTGTTTGCTGCACTAAATCAAATACAAAAAAAAATTAGTTGCTAGCTTTACTTCATTTCTTGTCTTGCTCTCTATATCAAAAACACAAAAAAAATTAGTTACTTGCATTACTTTATCTAGTTTGTTTTATTCTGGTTGCTAAGATAGATTACTAAGTTGTGTGACTTTACCAATGCAAATAATAATGATTTCTGCACACCTATTTGCTCCACCTTCTCTGTTGAGAATTCTTGAAATTAAACTTTGCTTTACTAAATCTGGTTATGAGAGATCAATTTTACGGTACTAATTACAAATTGATTAACACACTTATCTAATAATTTTTTGTTGAGAACTTTGTGAAAATGCAAAGTATAAAAATGTAGATGGTGATATTATTAAATTGAAAGTGTTTCCTTTCTCATTAAGAGGAGCTAAAGATTGGTTGCTATCTTTTGCAGAATAGTATTGATTCATGGACTAGAGGTAGGGTGCTTTTGTTGGTAGATATTATCCTCACTAAAATTATATCTTTGAGAAGTAGCATAATGAATTTTAAACAATTAGATCTTGAACATGTTGCTCAAGCATGGAAGAATGAAAACTTTAGTAAATTGCCCAACCCATGGGGTGACTACTTGGATGATCATCAAACCTTCTATGGGAGGACTAAATTTTTCTTGGCGAATTTATTGGATTCAGCTGCTGGAGAACCTTTATGTCCATCACATTGGGCGGCTACAAAACTTCTTGATGATAGATGATTAACGGATGGCTGGAAGGAGCTCCACATGTAGAAGGTAAATTCTGTTGAAACCTCTTCCTTGAGTGATAAGATTGATGTGATTATGTACATGCTTGTTCAATAGTGAATCAATATTAAGATACTAATAATGTTCACTGGCTTAATTTAGTTTACTCAAAGAAAATGTTGATGTGAATTTCATTAAAAATAATAATTTCAACTTATCGGAACAATTCTAGTAACAAGTATGTGCAGGCCATATCATGCAGCACAATGGTAATGGTTATGGTAATTCTTGTGAGAATTTTACAACAATATTAGGAATGTACCCTCTGGTCTTGAAGACATGTAAAATTTATTAGTACACAAAGTTCTTTTAACAAATCTTGAGGAAAAGCTTGATATAATTGATACTATTGCTTCTAGGGTTGATAGCCTCTGGTGTAAATCTTTTAAAATTGAAAGTTATATCTGAGATAATAATGATAATGATAATAAGATTACTACTACAGCAAATGCCATCCAAGTTAGAATTAATGAGAATATAAGATTAATGTTTGAACTGCGTGCTGAACAGGATGAGAAAATGAAAAACTAACTAAAAAGGAAATGTACTTAAAGTTTGGACTATTACCACCACTTGTAATACTAATTCTACACAATTTGCTGCACCTCCTACTATCAATGGTAATATAATTGGTGTTGGCAATGTTTCTACTCTAGTGCAAAAGCGAACAAGCTGCTTGAAATTCTTAAAAGCTGAAGCGCTGTATTGGCACCAGAAATTTTTCTTTTAGAATAATAGTCCCATTGCTAGCAGCTCATAATGATTTAGATTTTGATGATTGCCACATCTCTGAGAGTTATAAGTTCTTACAAAAACTTACTTTAAAAGTCCTAATGCTAGTGCTATAAATTTAGCCTTTACAAAACATGTGAAAAATGCTCTCATAAAAGCTAGAAAAAGAACTTAAAACTTGAAACTTCTATTCCTAGAAAGTTAGAAGATGGTTGAGGCCACATCATTAAAATGAAATTCAATGACTTTGAATGTAATGCTTTATGTGATCTTGGTGCAAGTATTTAAATTATGCCTAAAAAGATTTATGATATGCTCGACTTGCCACCATTGAAGAATTGTTATTTGGATATTAATCTTAGATAATGTTAAAAGAAACCTTTGGGGAGGATTGATAATGTGTGCATTATTATTTTGGTTAACAATAACCTTGTCCCGTTGATTTTGTTACTGTTTGAATATCGAATGCAATACATCTTGTCCAATTGTGTTAGGAAGACCTTTTCTTGAACTGTTAGGTGCTGTTATTGATATGAGGAAGGTAATATTAAATGTCAATTTTCCTCTCAAGAAAGGTATGGGACCTTCCTAAAGAGAATGAAGTTGCCTTTGATTATTATTAGAATAAACTATGATGTTGATGCTTCTACTCTTGATGTTACTTGATTTGCACTTTACGCGCCTATAAAGAAAAACGCTTATAGGAGACAACCCATGTTTTCTACAACAATTTTTTGTTTTGTTGAGTCTTGGAAGTTTCTCTGTAGCAACCTCTCCTTATCATGTTTTTGTGCCCGTAAAGTTTCTATGTCAAAGTTGATGTTATGTTTGGGATTGCTGCGCAGAAACAGCATTGCTGTCTGTCACGAATCTGGGCACAATTCTCTGTAGAAAATTCAGAAAAATCTGCCAATTCACAGGCGTGATCCTCAGATATATCGCAACTTTCATTAGTTTTGAGTTTTTCCATTTGAGCAAGTCTGGTGCCCATTTAAAATTCGTCTTACGGACTACTGTTTTGCAGCAGATTCTGCCTTTTTATTACGCATTGCCTCTTGCTATGTAGGATTTATTTCTTTGATCCACTAATGTCCAGTAGCATTATGCAATGTCCAGAAGTGAAAATAATGATTGTGTCACCTCTGAACGTGAATTATTAATGATGCACTAACCCTCTAATGAGTTTGCTTGAAGTTTGGTGTGAAGAAGTTTTCAAGGGTCAAGAGAGAGTATGATATACTATAATCAGAGGGTAAGCTCTAAGCTTGGGATGTCCCAGTGGTTCACCCCTGCATATTTTAAAGAAGCTCAAGCGTCTAAAGCTTGGGGATGCCAAGGCATCCCCTTCTTCATCGACAACATCATCGGGTTCCTCCCTGAAACTATATTTTATTCAATCACATCTTGTATTCTTTGCTTGGAACGTCGGTTTGTTTCGTTTTTGTTTTTGTTTGGATAAGATGGATCTAGCATTCGCTAACTGTGGAGAGAACACTCATTGTTGCATATGGACACTAGTGTCCTTAGGCTTTACTCATAATGTTGAGGCGAAGTTTCTTCTTCGTTAAATTGTTATATGGTTGGAATTGGAAAATGCTAGCATAGTAATTCTAAAATGTGGATAATGTAATTACTTGGCAATTGTTATTGCTCATGTTTAAAAGCTCTTGCATCATATGCTTTGCACCCATTAATGAAGAAATACATAGAGCTTGCTAAAATTTGATTTACATATTTGGTCTCTCTAAGGTCTAGATAATATCTAGTATTGAGTTTTGAACAACAAGGAAGACGGTGTAGAGTCTTATAATGTTTACAATATGTCTTTTATGTGAGTTTTGCTGCACTTGTTCATCCTTGAGTTTGCTTCAAAATAACCTTGCTAGCTAGACACTTAACATCAAAGGAGAATACTGGCCTCAAAATCGCAAAGCCATTGCCCTGCCATTTGTGTCCACCATACCTACCTACTACATGGTATTTCTCAACCATTCCAAAGAAATTGCTTGAGTGCTACCTTCAAATTCCATCATCCACCTATGCAATATATAACTATAGGACAAAATAGCCTTAAAAACTATCGTAGTAGTGAATATGCCTCATACACTTTATATTTTATTAGGACTACTTGTTGTGACAACCATGCTTACGAGGCATCATCAGCACAATGTGAATATCATGGTGAGTTATGCATGTCCGTCTTGTCTAGTCTATCATTTTAGTGGTTGGAGCATGCAAAATTGTTAGAGAAGAACATTGGGCAGCTAACTAAAGCCATGAACCATGGTGGAAGTTTCAGTTTTGGACATATATCCTCAATCTCATATGAGAATAATAACTTTGCTACATGCTTATGCATTTAAGAGAAGTCCATTATCTGTTGTCCATGTTGTCCCGGTATGGATGTCTAAGTTGAGAATAATCAAAAGCGAGAAATCCGAGATGTTGCGAGCATTCTCCTTAGACATACTTTGTCTGTTTGACATGGAAATTTTGCGACATGAGTTTGGGCAGCAGCATCGAAGAATCAGGTAGTCAGTTAAGTAGAATGAAGGTCTGGACATATTAAATATAATAGGGCTTGCAACTTGTAAGATATAATTTTCACAACTCATATGTGCTTTATTACTACATTTGACAAAATTGTTTCATGTTTTCAAAATAAAAGCTCTAGCACAAATATGACAATCGATGCTTTACTCTTTGAAGGACCATTTTTTTACCACTTTGATTGTTGAGTCGGTTTACCTATCTCCTTCACCTTAAGAAGCAAACACTTGTGTGAGCTGAGCATTATTCTCACATACTTGCATATTGCATTATTTATATTACTTTATGTTGACAATATCCATGAGATATACATGTTATAAGTTGAAAGCAACCGCTGAGAAACTCAATCTTCCTATGTGTTGCTTCAACACCTTTACTTTGATTTATTGCTTTATGAGTTAACTCTTATGCAAGACTTATTGATGCTTGTCTTGAAGTACTATTCATGAAAAGTCTTTGCTTTATGATTCACTTGTTTACTCATGTCATTACCTTTGCTGATCGCTGCATTCATTACATATGTTTACAAATGGTAGTAGTCAAGATTATGATGGCATGTCACTTGAAATTATCTTTGTTATCGTTTTGCATGCTCGGGAGCGAGAGCTCAGCTTGGGGATGCGATACGTCTCCAACGTATCGATAATTCTTATATTCCATGCTACTATTATTGATACCTACATGTTTTATGCACATTATATGTCATATTTATGCATTTTAAGTTTAACCTATTAACAGATAGAAAGGCTTGATTCTTGTTCTGTTTTGGTTTAGAAGTCTAGTAAAAAAGAAATATTCTCGGAATTAGACGAAACTTTCGCCCCGGGGTCCTATTTTTGCACGAAGCTCGGAAGGCAGAAGAGATAAGTAGGGCCACGGAGGCCGGAAAGGGTGGCGAGCGACCTGAAGCCCTGGCGCGCCGACCACCACCCCCTGGGCCCTACGTGTGGCCCCCGCGTTGACCCTCAAAAAGCCTGCCAAAGCCAGTCGCGAGCCCAGTCTGAGAGCCACGATCGAAGGAAACCTTACTGACAACCTTATGGCAATCCCTCAGGGATTCCAGGAGATCGCCTCCGCGCCTGGAGATCAGTCGACTGAGACATACTTATCGCCATAATTAAACCTCTGGGTAGTGGGATCTGCTGGACCATGGGTCCATAGCCGTGGCTATAGTAGTCTTCTCCTTGTTGTGCTTCATTGTTGGATCTTGTAGGCTGCTAACATGATCAAGATCATCTGTGGCATTTCTATATGTTGTGTTTGTCGGGATCGCGATGGATAGAGTACTATGATTATGGTGATTATCAATCTATTGTTCATGTGTTGTTTATGATCTTGCATGCTCTCAGATATTAGTAGAGAGGCCTCTGGCCAAAGTTTTTACTCTTAACTCCAGAGGGAATTATTTATGCTCGATAGTGGGTTCATGCCTCCATTGAATACAGGACCTGGCAGAGAAAGTTCCTGAGTTGTGGATGCTCTTTTGTGCCACTAGGATAAAACATTGATGCTATGTCTAAGGATGTGATTTGTTATTACATTTCGCATCATACTTAATGCAATTGTCATTGCTTTACCAACAATGTTTTGGAGGTTAGGATGATAACACGAAGGAGTGGACTTTTTAGGCATAGATGCGATTGGATGGCGGTCTATGTACTTTGTCGTAATGCCCAATTAAATCTCACTATATTTTATCATATCATGTATGCATTGTTATGTATTTCTCTATTTGTCAATTGCAGAAACGTAATTTGTTCACCCAACATGCTTTTATCTTATGGGAGGAACACCTCTAGGAATTGTGGACCCAGGTCCTATTCTTTACATAGCATACAATCTGTAATTGTGTTTCTGTTTTCTTTGCAAACATCTTCCCTCGTCGTTTAATCCTTTGTTACAGCAAGTAGGTGAGATTGACAACCTCCTTTGTTTCGTTGGGGCAAAGTACTTTGGTGTGTTGTGCAGGTTCGCGTTGGCGCAGGAATCCCCGTATCACATTTTGCGACCATCAACCTTCAACGTGCTTCTTGGCTCCTCCTGGTTCGATTAAACCTTGGTTTCTTTACGAGGGAAGCTGTTGTGCGCGTCATACCTTCCTCTTGGGGTTCCCAACGAACGTGTGAGTTACCTTCTGCTGTTGTCGGAATCACTAGTGTTGCGCCGCATCACATTTGTGACCATCAGCAACTCCATGATGCTTCTTGGCTCCTCTGGACTGAATCCTTGGTTTCTTCTGAAGGAGAAAACTTTGGCTGCATCATACCTTCCTCTTGGGGTTCCCAACGGACGTGTACATCTACGCGCATCACCTTATTTTATTTCCAACAAATCTTTGTTACTCCCATGTGTCTTCCTTGTTCCTTTGGAAAATCTTTTCATAAATTCCCTTGATTCATATCAATAATTTGTTTTGGAAGACAAACCTTTTCCTTACGGTACATTGTGTCATTGTGAAAAGTGTAGAGGGTTTGGTTTGTTTGTTCGAACCTTGCTCTTTTGGGAGTTTGCTCAGCCCATTTCTTTTTCATTCTGAAGGAGAGCAAATGAATCTCTTGTTTGAATATTGATTTCCAATGATTTCTTCTTAGTTCATTTGTTGAACTTTGTTGAACAATCTTTTGTGATTTGCGTCTTTGATATAATTTGGACAACAAATTTGTTTGGTCACACCTTTATACCTTCTTCAATTCATTTGGTGTTTTGTCCAAAGTATATCTTTCTTGGATCTTTAAAAGTCTTTGTGTGTGCTTATATGTAATTTATTTATATTTATAGCATGCTTTCTTTCTTCGATCCATTATATAGGGTATACTCCATCAAATCCTAAACGGCTAAGATGTACATGAAATTCAAATTTCATCTATAAATATGCACATATTGATATGGAGTGTATCCTATGTATTGTGGTTAGTCTAACCATTTTGGACCCAATAAGTTTGGGGACCAAGATGTACTTGAATGTTGTTTTAGGTACATTGGAGATGCAATGGAGGTTTGTCTCATCTATAAGGAAGGTGTTGTCACCATATGATAATTGGAGTCAAGCAAGGATGATGAATGAACTCTTATCTACTACATCATGCCATTGCTATCTCGGTAACAAGTATCTTATTCATGCATTATCCTATAGCATTCAACCTCATGTAGGTTGCATCTTGGCATGAAATTATTTATTCAAAATATTGCGGTTCTTGAAAAATTCTTTTTAAAGAAAACTTCTTATTGAACATTTGAGTAATTTGAGAAGATTCATATGATGGGGATATATATATAAATCATGTTCATGATTCACCCATCCAAATATGCCCTCTAGCAATTTATTGCATATCAATTCCTCAAAGAACTCTTATGTGCAATTTTGATGAAATTGCGAACTAAATCCATATTTGTGATACTTGTTGCCTCTCTCAAAATATTCCAACTAGCTTCCTTTATTGTTAGTTGTGATGTTTTTTGAGATTCTCTTGGTTGAAGCTCATTTATATACCATAAGTGAAAATTGGAAGCCATAGGCTATATATGCTTTTTAATCAAACATTCTTGGTATATTTTATGACTTCATCTTGGATATCTTGTCTTATTTATTTTGTTAACCTCTTGTGTGTGCATGTTCCTTTATGGATCACTATGTCCACTTTAGAAACTTGTATACATGAGAGCATTAATCCATCATCTTGATATCCTTGTTCTTTGCCAACAATATTTTACCATTTTGTTTTTAGTGGTGTTGGTAAAGAAGATTTATGAGTGCTTGGTCTATTTGTTTTTCTTCATGCACTCATATCTCGTAATTGTTGGACTCAAGTTATTCTTGATAAGCATATTATCTTTATCTTGGTGGTGTTCTAAATGATATAGCGGGAGTGAGGATTCCATGTTTATGCATATTGTATTCAATTTGCAAACATTATAAATTATGCACGAACCTTGGGGAGCTTCCTTATTTTTATTTAGAGCACTATATCTCTCTTATCATGATATCTTTGTTCGTCCAATTGGATCTTTGATTGCTTGCTTTATTTGTTAAAACTTCCTTCACCATGTTATCCTTGAGTAATCTTTGATCCTCAATATAGTTTGACTTCCTTCAAATATTCATGATTGGATATGTGCATTTGATTCCACTCAAATTATGAGAAGTGCACACCTTGGGGAGGAACTCACATTATATTGGCTTTCTAAAGTTTTCACCCATTTTGACAATCGATGCCAATGGGGAGAAGTTTAGAGGGTTTAAGGGAATGGTTTTATACTTAAGATTGGTTTGTGCTTAAGTGTTTTGCCTCTCATGCGTTCCATATTTATATGTCTTGCATGGTTGTATATATATAGTGGAAACTATCCCAAAGGTTAATCTTGACAATATATGCAATGAATTCATGTTCATCACATTCCATACATTGTGGGGGAGTTTTCTATATTGGTTCTCTCACATCCCTTGCATTTGTTGTAGTTGTGTGAGTAGAGCCTGTTTTGATATGGGCTAGTAGCTTTGTGTTACTTGACCATATCAAATACAACCTCTTGTATACAACCTCTCGGATAAGTTGCGTACTTGTTTCTAATATTCATTATATAAACCCTCTTATAGTGGTTGTCATCAATTACCAAAATGGGGGAGATTGTAAGGGTACATTGCCCCTATGTGTGGTTTTGGTAATTAATGACAACCCCTATGGACTAATGTTTTCATTGAGTTTATATGTAGGAATATTCCATAGGTTCTACTTGTATTCCATGTGTTGGATTCAAGTATGGATTCCATGTAAATAAAGATACATCTTGTGTGTTGGCATCAAGATCATCGATTTGAAGACATATGTGATATGATCAAGAAGAAGAAATGAAGATGGAGTTCTTATGAGGAACTCAATATTAGCCATGCTCTATCTTATGAGAGTATGAGAAGGTACAAGGTTAAGTCGGGCAAGTTCAAGATGAGCATCTCAAGTGGATCACATGCTTGAAGCTTGCCGTCCATTTGGTGATAATGGACATGTGAAGATGTGCATCAATAGAGCTTTCCCATCATGGTGTATGGGGGAGCATGTGTGAGTCTTCACGAAGCGACGATGATCAAGTGAGGCGTTCCGGCTTGAGTGGAGCTTGAAGAGCTATCATCAAGATCAAGCGGGATGCTCAAGGCAAAGGTATGGCCTTGCTAGGTTTTCCTTTTACCGGTCTCAAGGTGGTTGTTGGGAGACCGGATTATAGGATAGATAGCCGCACTATCAAGAGGGGCTTTCGGTTGGGTAACTTGATCGCATCGTCTTAGGGAGCTCAATCCTTTGCATACTTTGCATATCCCTATTGCTTCTTGGTGTTTCTCTGTGTGAGGTTCTTGAGCTTGTTGCTAGCTTTACAACAAGCCCAAGCTCATCGAAAAGGGAATCCGCATGCATCTTCTATTGCGTTTTCGAGTTTGGACGTCTTCACCGTTTCTTGACGGTGGGAGACTCCCTCTCTAAACTCATCTAAAATGTTCTGTGAGGAGTCTCCATATTTCTATTTTTTGTTGGGGTTCTATTCGTCGTTATCTTTCCAACAAAATTGGTTTCATGTCAATCGGGGTCCGGTCACAAAAGTTATCACAGTTTTTGTATAACATGTTTTCCTGCTCACCCGGTCACGGACCCGATCGGACCGGCCCATGCGCTGGCCGGTTCCGGTCTGCCGCCCGGTCAGCCGGCCTCCCAACCGGATGGCCCGGCGTGCCGACCGGTCAACCGGGCGCCAATTGGGCGCCATCCGGGCGCCAACCGGGTGACCTCTGGACAACACAAAGTGACCCCGGTCCAGTCCGGCCTGCCGACCGGTTTGGACGGCTGGTCCGGTCTGTGGCTTAGTCAGACCGGGGACCCTAGACCGGACGGCCCGGACTAGGCCCGGTTGACCCTTCCTCGAGCGGTTGACTAGACCAACTTTTCCAACGGTTATATTTGCTCTTGGGCTATAAATAGCCCTTCTTCCACCTTGGGCTGAGTTACTTCTTCCCTTTCTCTCACCTCCATTGTTGCATTTGAAGAAGTTGCTCTCTCTATTGTTTCCCCCATGATTCTTGCTCATTCTTGAGAGATCTAAGAGAGGAGATCTAGATCTACACTTCCACCAAACCATTTCTTCTCTAAGTAAGGGGAACTCTTGGGATCTAGATCTTGGAGTCTTTGTTGACTTTCCCCATTGTTCTTCCTCTCCAATCTCATCCTAGCATTTGTTGTTTGGGTGGGATTTGAGAGTGAAGGATTTGAACACCTCTAGTGTTCTTGCTTTGCATCATTGCATAGTGTTGAGCTCTCCACCACGATTAGTTCGAGTGAAAGACCGTGAGCTTGTTACTCTTGGAGGGAGACCTCCTAGTTGGCTTGGCGGTTGGTGTTCCGGTGATCTCTTCCAGAAGATTGTGAAGAGGCCCGGGCTTCTCCTTCGTGGAGCTTGTGAAGTGGTTGTGGAGCTTGCCATCTCCCGGAGGAAAAGCTAACCATAAGGAAAGGGCCATTATCCTTCGTGGGTGTGGTTCGGAGAATAGGGTGAGCCTTTGTGGCGCGGGGAATCCTTCGTGGATCTCCACTCCTCCAAACGTGACGTACCTTCTTGCAAAGGAAGGGAACACGGGAATACATCCTCGTCTCCGTGTGCCTCGGTTATTTTTATACCCGAGCTCTCTTTCCTTGTGATAGCCATCGTGCTTGAAGTTCATATATCTTGCTATCACTTGTGCTACATATATCTTGTGCCTATCTTGCTTAGCTCCAGTTATTGTTACACTTAGTTGAGCTTAGCATATCTAGGGTTTGTGCTTGTAAACTAAACGATAGTTTAATTCCGCATTCTTACAAGACAAATCCGTAAGAGTTTTTAATTGCCTATTCACCCCCCTATAGGCGACATCTCGATCTTTCAATCTGGACCTCCTTAGAATCCTTAGTAGTGTCGAAGGTTGGTTCCCTGAGTGGCCTCCCTGTCACAACACATAATCCGTTGTTAACCTTGATGCCATGTATTCTGCCTGCATCCCGAAAGTTTCTGATCGATGAAAGTCCTTGTCGCATTTATCATAGCGCAAAACGCCTTTTACTGCAATTGGTCCCTTGGGTCCAGGGAGTCTCCATAGCAGTCGTATAGTGTAGTACCGCCATAAACCTGGCATACGCTGGTCGCCCCAATAAAGCGTGATACTGTGACGGGAAATCCACGACTTCGAACTCCAATCTCTCTATCTTGTAGTTTTCTCGGGTTCCAAACTGAACATCAAGATTGATTTTTCCTAGCGGATAATTTAGCTTATCCGGTGTGATTCCATGGAAACGTGTATCAGTTGGCTTTAAGTTCGTCAGGGATATGTTCATCTTCCTTAGTGTATCTACATACATAAGGTTTAAATTGCTGCCTCCATCTATGAATACTCGAGAAACGTCGAATCCTGCGATCACCGCTGGTAAAATGAGTGTTGATTGCCCTGGTCGAGGAACTTGCTGCGGGTGGTCCGCTATTGTGAAGCCGATGTCCTGTCCTGACCAATTCAGGTACTCAATTGTTGGTGGAGGCATCTTTTCTGCCATAAATACTTGACGCGAGATTACTTTCAGGCCCTGTTGATGGCCTAGCTTCTGAATCATCGAGACCGCGCCGTTGGCGTTGGGGTCGATATATGGAGGTGGATGTGGTGCTGCCGCTATTCTGAGCTGGTGCCGATTTTCGTCCGTAATTGCGGGAGGAGGTGGGAGGTGGATCTCACTCCTTGGCCCCTGAGGGTTTCTATTCGTTGCTTGAGCATTAGCTTGCCCTGTAAATCTCAACATTGCTTGAAAATTTCGGGTCTGCTCATAGATGCCTGACTGTCGCTTCCTGCTATTATCAAGATAAAAATGCATCTGACACGGTCCATTCATCATATCCTCGGAGATACATATGGTCTGGAACCTTGGTCCACTATTTTGTCTATTATTACGGGAATCACCTCTGTTGTCCTGCTGCTCGCTTCTTTTGATAATCATCTCATTGTTTCCTCCAGTATTTCCTCGGAAACCAGCTGATATTTGGCCAGGAGCATCATAACTCGAGAACCGTCGAGAGAATCGTGCGTCTATTGGAAATTTGACGTGGTCCTCCTCCGCGACCTATGTCACTTGTTGTGAACAGCATCTTCTCCATCTGCCCACCTGTTCGCTATTTCCATTAATGCTGATATTGTCCTTGGATTGGTTCTCCCCAAGTCTTCGACAAAATCTCTCTGTCGAATTCCTGCCACAAACGCATCTATTGTCCTCTCGTCAGATATGTTTTCTATCGAGTTTTTGATGATATTCCACCTCTGGATGTATTTTCTCATTGGTTCGTCATACTTCTGCATGCAAGCCCTCAACTCTTCTAGTGACGCGGGTTTTTTGCATGTGGATCGGAAATTCTTCACAAAAACGTCCTCGAAACTATCCCAACTGTCGATGGAGCCCGGAGGTAACTTCTTTATCCATGATCGTCTGCTCCACTCAAGTGCACTTGGATGCTCTGCATGGTGTTGCCCTGGTTCCACCTATCAACTTCACCGTCTCGAGGTAATCAACGAGCCAATCCTCGGGATCCTAGACCATCAATTTTTTGAAATTGTCGGGTAACTTAAACCCTGACGGGACTCAAGTTTTTCGAACTCGTCTCGTGAAAACGGAAGTCCACACATATCTTCCTCATCGGTGAATGCCGATGTTCTCTTTCTTGTCGCGCTCTATCCACCCTTGTCGAGTCGCTGAATCTCTTGCTCCACTTGCTCTCGGTGGATCGCAGCCTGCGGTAGGTCGGACTATTTTTGCCTTGCAGCTCCTTCGGGAGGTGTAGTTGCGAACGTTCCCATGGCTCCAACTCCTGCCATTGGCATGTTATACAACGGTTCTCTCGGATCCCCAGGAGGTGGTCTAGACGCGAGGATGAAAGCTTGCGTTGCCATGTATCCAGCTTCCGGTGTTTTGGGGATAATATTTCCCCTTGTGTCGATTGACATAAAAGACATGTCGAGGTTTTGAACTAAATTCTCCTCTGTCACCACTAGGTATATTTTGCAGCCGAGATCTTGCTCTCCTTCGAGCTTCTCTGTGACTCTCCCGAATTTCGATTGTCGACTTAAATCTGCCCTTCGCCTGCGCGGAAGCTGCCTCCCTTCTTCTATTTAGTTCAGTTGTCTGTTTTTCTAACTCTCTGCCAACACGAGCGAGTCTATATTGGTAAGCCTGCAATTCTTCTGCCGTAGCAGTTGTGGTCATTGGTTCTGTACCATCCATGGCTCTTGCTGCTCTGTCCCATGCTTCTTGCGGGAGTTGAGCCCTTAAACACGGTGTAGGCCCGACATATTTGGTGTCTAAACCTCGCCTGAGATCAGCGGGATCGACATATGGGTTTCCCGCATCGTCGAAAGCCTCTACGTCTCGGCTCTGCTCGGTTTGTTTCTCCGATTGCATAGATCTGATGATATTTTGAATTTTGATTTTTGTCAAGATTGGTGACACCATCGTATAGATTGGTGAAGACCTTTTCAAGAGCGACAGATCTGTCGATGAAGTTGAAGCTGTCGATGTTGTCTGAGTCGCTGCTTATATCGAGTGACTCGAAGGACATGTCGCTGAAGATCTTGGCGAGCTTTTCGCTTGCCATAGTGTTGATGAAGCGGGGCGACGAAATCTCCTCTTCGCCTGACGAAAAGTCGGAATCGACCGCTGATAATCCCGACGAGATCGGAACTTCGAGACGATACGATCCTTCTTTCTCGACACAGAGATCGGAACTTTCCGAACATCATCTCCATGGGCTCCTCCAGATACGCATATGCATCCAAACGGGAGGGCGGGTGAGGAACAAAATCAACTAGATCAGTTTCGATCTGTTTACCTCGATCCATCGCGTTGCCATCGAGATCAGCTCCTTGTCTCCTCTAATCCCCACGGTCGACGCCAATTGACAAGGTATTAACTTGTCAATGCCTACGTATTGTAGACTAGGGTTTGGTTGGAAGTAGAGGGCAAGTAGATCTCGAAGGTTTCAGCCGAAAAGTACTCGGCAATTAAGAAACTTGGGTTATGTTGACAATGGATTCGATCATCTCTTTGTTCCTCGACTCCCCCATGTATAGGAGGCGGAGCCGAGGGATTCGTAATACACAAGTTACAGAGTCCGGGAGGGTTTCTAACCCGTCCCGTAAAATTACAAGTCTCTATATTTTCTAATATAACTCTAACTTTACTTAATATTAACTGGGCTTCCGAACTTCATATTCGTCGACTTATGGGTCTTCAGTAAACCTCGGGTACCATCTTTGGCAGGCCCATTGGGGATGCCTATGTCAGTCCCTATGAGTGTCAGGGCCCTCTTGCAGAGGTTGATCATGAGTTGCCTGCAGATTTTGCTGATTTCCTGACCATGCCCGCAGAGATCCATGACATCAATGGTCCCGAGCAACTTCAAAATAATCTCGTTGACCATATGTGGAGGATTAAAGGATTATCAGCAAATGCCGCGACACCTTGATCTAGCCCCATTTATTGCATTTGTTTAGTTGTTTTATTGTTTGTTGTATTTTAATTTGAAAATAATCTCGGCAAACATATTTATTTGTATGCTATATTTAATAAACGGTTGTGTGTTCGAAAACCCTATAAAAAAAAGAGAGTACTTTATTATTGAAAAAAGTTTGGGGTGGCTTTTGAGGCACGCGGCTGGGGAGCGACGTCCCCTAAACACGGCACTAACGAAACACGTCTCCCAACGTTTGATCCTTCGCCCGTTGACGCTTTGAGGGACGCGGCTGGAGATGCTCTTATAATTCCTCCCACGTGTTCAGAGAGAAGGAAGCCGACTCGTACTACCTTGTGATTCTCCTCTATTTCAGGCATCGCGGCAGCTTAGTGAGGTGACGATACAGCGGCGAGGTGGAGAAACCGCGGCTTGTACAACGCAGCGGGACTGGCCGGAGGATGGCAACGTACGGAAGACGAGACTCTCTTGTTCTCCTGTGATTCAGGATGAACATACACACATGTCGTAAAAAGGAAGAACATAGAGATGATGGTAACAAGGACGCGCAATTATTAGAGGAGAAGAAGTGGACGTGAGGGCTTTTGTACTACCTGAATCGCGGACTGTTGGAGCTGAAATTATTATCTGACTCGAATACAGAACCACGGAGGCGAAATACATATATACACATCCACCGACTTGATCGAGTCGCATCAGAAATCCAAAGCTGCCGGTATGGGCAATCACCTAGCCAAGGCAATACGAAGAGGGAATCATGCCAGGGACGCACCAACGCTCCCGGTGGACACTAGTAGAAAAAAAAGAGCTTCCATGCCAACCCATTAGTCCCCAAATATTTTGACCCGGGATTAATGTGGTCTTTAGTCCCGGTTCTCCTAGTGAACCGAGACTAATGCTCCAACCCGGGACTAAAGGGTAACCTTTAGTCTCGGTTGGTAACACCAACCGAGACTAAAGGGTTATGGTGGGATGCGGCCGGCGCAGGCCTCTTTAATCCCGGTTGGTGTTACGAACCGAGACTAAAGGGTACCCTTTAGTCTCAGTTCCTAACACCAAGGGTTTACCCGGTTAGCCAATTTTTAGATTCTCAAAATTCCAAATGAAAATACGAAAGTAGGAAGATTTTAGTTTTTTGCTATAAATTACGGATTTTATTTTTAAAAAAAATAAAATTATTAATTGCATTCTGCATAAAGATTACTATTACTTTTAACCAATTTTTAGATTTTCAAATGTTTAGGTTTTAGGTTTGGCAAAAAAAAATATTTAAAAAATACAAATTAAAAAGTTAATGTTTATTTATTTATTCAAGTTCATTATTACATCATTACTTTTGTTTATTAAAAGAATAATTTGAAATTCAAATAATAAATAAATGTGACATCAACCAAGATGTTAACAGGATTGATATGATAGTACTATCACATACATGCGCGTGAAGCACTTGGATGCGGGACGGAATGGAAATCGGAAGTTAAGTGTGCTAGTGTGGGAGGATGGGTGACCGAGCGGGAAATGTGACCACGAGTAAGTAATTTAACTAGAGATAATTGCAGTTAGGCACTAAACTATGTAAATGAAATAATAGAAATTCTGAAAAATAATTAGAAACCTAAAAAAATTAAAAAAATTAACGAAATAGCCTTTAGTCCCGGTTTGTGTTACAAACCGGGACTAAAGGTCCTTCGCCCTGACGCATGCCCGGGCGGACGGGACTTTAGTCGCGACCCTTTAGTCCCGGTTGCACAACCGGGATTAAAGCCCGTTGTGAACCGGGACTAAAGGCCCTTTTTCCACTAGTTGGAGATCCTCCTCGAGATCGTCGCTCGAGCCGATCCTGCCGCCTCTTCGAAGCACCTGCGCCGCCACATCACCGACCCAGCATTTCTCAACCACTACTATGCCGACGCCGGCTTCGTCCCCTCCCTCCTCCTTGGCATGTTCCGGCAGCACGGCGACGGTGAGCCGTACCGATTCACCCCCGTGTCGCCGTCCACCAAGGTCACTCTCCAACTAACGCCGCCACGGCCGACCGACGCGGCCGATGATGGCTTGTTCGACTCCTCCTACGTACTAGTGGCATCTTGCACGGGCCTTGTCCTCCTCCGTCGACGGCGAAGCAACGTGACCTAGCTATGCGTGTGCAACCCCGTCACGGGCCGCTACTCTTTCCTTCTTACCATGATGGTGGACTACGACTTGCTGCACCTACTTCCTTCCGCCTGCTCGTCGTGGCCCACACATACCATATGCAAATTTTCTCGTCAAAAACCGGGTCATGGGGTCCGATCACCGAGACTCCCGGAGTACTACCCAGTTTCAACGGGGTGCAGCCTGCTCCCGTAGTGCTCCGGGGCGTCGCGCACTGGCTGTGCCACGAATGGCCGTCGGGCCGCTACAAAGTGCTCGCCATTCACCCCGGCGACAGACATGCGACTGCGATCGGGGAGGTCCCGGAGCTCTGCCTACGACGCCGGCGCCCCAGACTCATTCCCACAACAAATTTCAAAGACATCCTTCTGGTGTCGACCGACGGGAGGCAGCTGGGCTTGCTCGTTGCAGAATATACGTGGTGATATCCCTCTAGACATTGTCGGAGGATTCAAAGACAGGATAAGCATGCTGCTCTCGGTCGAGTTGCTCCCGCCAATCCGCCCGCCTCCCCTCCCACCATCGTTCGCTCCAAACATGCGGTCACAGTGGTGGTGGAGGACGTGGAAAAGCGGCGGCGGTGGCTCCGCGATTGCTCGCCGGAAGTTGAACCGTGCGCGCGGCGGAGAAAGAAGACGCAGTGGCGGGAGTAGGGTTTTGGAACCCTACTCCCCTCCGCAGTCTGTATTTATACGGGTTGACGCTCCAGTTACTCAGGCCCCCGAACTAATTATACAGGCCGGCCTACCGATTCAGGCTCCGTTCTGCGCCGCTTTCTGCCCGAACCCGTAACTCTGCCGGAAAATTTCACTTCGCGCGGGATTTGGGATTTACAGGTTATCTTAGAGATGCTCTAAGCGCCGTTGCGAGCAGAGGATATTGGAAGTGGTGTTTCTCGTCTTGGGCTTGGTGGCCGCTTTCGAATTCTCTTTCGTCCTCTATTACGGCATAAAGAACTCAAACATGTCGGTTTTGGCTCTCGCCTTCGTCTTTGTGATTTTTTACTTCGTCATAGGATACCAAGTTTTCGTCCGTCGTCGGCATCAGCTTTGGAGAAGTGTATGCTATATTTGTAATCCAGAGGCAGAATTGCAGATAAATGCTGAAGGTTGCTTCGTTTGACCACATCCTAGCTTGTTCTAATGACTGTAAATATATACTAGTACGATAATATTCTCTGTTTACGTGCTGAATTTTCATTTGGATAAGCATGTTTCATTAATTCGGAGAATTTACTTGTTCTATAATGCATGCTCTGTCAGCTCTCGTAGTCTTGTTTTAGGAGAGACTAAAAAACAGCTGCACTATATGTTTTGTTGTTTTTTCAATTAGCATGGTGGCCCGCGCAAATGTGACAGCATAATCTAAAATATGTCGATAAATAAATTAGTACTGTGTATTACGTGTTCTGATGTACTCCTCCTTCTTTTAGTTATCTGGCATTTTGGGGTTCTTTAAAGTCAAACTTTATCAAGTTTTATTAAAAATATCTTAAAAATATTAGGAACCATAAGAGCAAATTCATATAACATAAATATATAGCTTATGGCGATTATATTGGCACAACCTTTTTTTTCAAGCTCGGTATAACTTTTACATTGCAAATGTTTATATTATTCTTTCTAAATATTTAGTCAAACTTTGCAAAGTTTGAGTTTGACTAAGTCTAGAATACAAAATAATTGTGAAAGGATGGATTAGTACAATTCCATAATCATCGTAAATGATATGCTAATAAATGACATGGGTAAAAAAAAGGTTTAAAAATGTCTTTGTTGGTTTTTCAATGGTATTTTTGTAAAAAAAATAGTACCCCGTCTGGGATAATCTGTCTCACGGATGCATATTTTTCAGAGAAGTCACTCATACATTTATAAAGTTACCAAATTGGCCTGTAAATTTAAATTTTAAATTCAAATCTTCTCCTCCTCCTTCCTTTTCAAATCTTCTCCACCTCCGTCCTTTCTGCCGCCTGCCTCTCTGCTCGCCGTTGGAAGGCTCCCGAGAAGGTCGCCCGGCCTGACCCTGCTTACCGTCGAAATTCTCCAGCATGGGCCCACCACTCCGCTTGTGCTCCATCCTCTTCGTTGGAAATAGGAGATTTATATTCATATATTTTTGTACATTCCAAATTTATTCTACAGTCTACATGTACTTGTCATGTCACGTCCCTATATTTTCTTTGTAAGAGTTTATGTTCAACACTACCTAGTATTTTGAATAGGAAAAAACATTGTCTATTGATCATTTGTAGAAGAGGCATATCTATTTCTGGAATGCGGCCGTATATGGCAATGACTTTCCAGAGCATAGAAAGACCTTGACACGCTAGTCCAACACATACAAAGACTCTTATTGCTGAAACTACTTGAGGGAAGTGGTGCTTTGGTAATAATAGGTGAATATGAACAAGTATAAATAAAAAGTTTTAATAAAGAGTATAAAAATAATCGAAATAAAATTTTAGCTTTAACATCCGGACAGTCTATGTTCGTACATAAGTTTTCGAAAAATATGTGTTTTATGTGACCAAAAAATATTATTTTCTTGAAACTTGTGTACATATATCTAGATGTATATGTAAAAAATTATTTTGGATTTTTTAACATTTTGAAATGTTTTTACACATAACATATTCATATGTAGCCGAGATATAAATTGGATTTTCCTACTTAAGCTGTATGTTAAAAGAAACGAAACTACTTAAGCAATCTAGCTTTTAAGACGCCATGGAGACAGACTCCCTAAAAAGTTGGAGATGCAGCGGGGCAAGCCTTAATCAGCTTGGTTGTGCAACTTCTTCATAACCCAGAAGTATATACGTGCATTGGACTTATTTTTGTACCTGTTAAGCAAAATATGTTTTACGCATTTTCTTCTAAATTTCAACCGTTAAAAGTTATAACCAATGGTTAATTTTTTTTTTGTCTTTGTGGAATGTGGAATCAC
Source organism: Lolium multiflorum (assembly GCA_030979885.1). Lineage (NCBI taxonomy): Eukaryota > Viridiplantae > Streptophyta > Magnoliopsida > Poales > Poaceae > Lolium > Lolium multiflorum. The sequence goes on along the minus strand of JAUUTY010000639.1, from coordinate 267,063 downwards.
GTGGTGCCTCTATTTTAGATTCCGTATTGTGCTTTTAGTATATAATAGATGTTGTAATCAGCGTAGATCACATTGTTATTGCTTAATTACAATTATGTAGGTACAACAATTTCAGTCCCTCCGTTATAATTAACTAGTTGAATGCCCGTGCGTTGCTACGGATCCTCCAAATTATTCCCCATCAAACATATAAAATTTAATAGCGACTTCATCTAGCTAAGAAAGAGCATGCAATTTGGGTTAATTAAACAGGCATGCCTTGCTTCTATCATCTTTTCTCATTTTCCACCTTCTCCTTTCTGTTCATCCCCTATTCATTTGCACTCTCACACTATGGTGCTTCCATCCATCTACCAGGTATATTCTTTTCATCTAAATAGCACTTTAAACATGTCATTGATTCTACCAAATACAAATACCATATAGTCATCCACGTGACATTTTAAATCCAAAGATGCAACAGTGCTTCAAAAATATCACATATATCATAATTTCTCTCTTTTTCCATCAGCATGGTATTGTGACCGCCAATATGTAAATTTATAGGCAAATGTAACAAAAAAAGGATTTGGAATTAAAAATTCTATTAACCGAGTAAAGAGGCAGCCACTGGTAGAAAAAACGGCTTTAGTCGCGGCTCGCAACTGCCATTAGTCGCGGTTGCGCAACCGCGACAAGGCAACTAAAGGCCCCCCTTTAGTCGCGGTTGCTTACCGCGACTAAAGGCCCGTCCACGTGGGTGGCGTGCGGGAGTGAAGGACCTTTAGTCCCGGTTTGTAACACGAACCGGGACTAAAGGCTATTTCGTTAAAAAAATTTAATCCATTTGGTTTTCTAATTATTTTTCATTCCCTTTTTTTCTTTTTTTCAGAATTTATAGTATTTCAGTTATTAGCCAAGTTTAGTACTAACTACACTTAATCTCTAGTCAAATTTCTTACCTGTGGTCAAACTTCCCGCTCAGTCACCCATCCTCTCACTACTCCTGCACTAGCACGCTTAACTTCCAAGTTCCTTTCCCATTCTCCTTCCAGCTTGCGCGCATGTTGTTGATACTAGTATCATATCATCTATATTAACATGTTGCTCGATGTCACACTTCTTTATTGTTTGAATGCCAAATAATTATTTTAATAAACAAAAGTAATGATGTAATAATAATCTTGAATAAATAAATAAATATTAACTTTTTAAATTTATATTGTAATTAATTTTTATTTTTAAATTTTTTTTTTTCGCCAAACCTAAAACCTGAAAATTTGAAAATCTAAAAATTGGCTAAATTTATGGTTAAGTAATAGTAATCTTTATGCAAGATGCAATTATTAATTTAAAATTTTAAAAAAATATAAAATACGAAATTTCTAGCAAAAACTAAAATCTTCCTGCTTTCATATTTTCATTTGGAATTTTGAGAATCTAAAAATTGGCTAACCGGATAAATCCGGGTGAATTCGGATGTAACTTTTTCTCAGGATTTTTTTGATATATTATACGTTTTTTTTCGATGTCGTATGCAAAAGTTATTGCGGTTTTACCATTTTTTAAAAAAAATTGCAAAAAAATGAAAATTCGAATTTCTTAATTTCTCCGAATAGTAGGTTGCATAACATACAAGAATCTGAAAACAATTTTTTTTGAATTTTCTATCATTTTCTTTTATATTTTACAAAGCAAAAAAAGGCGATCCAGGGGGGTGCAGGGTGCGTGGGGAGTGAAAATCCGGAAAAACCTTTAATCGCGGTTGGGGACACCAACCGCGACTAAAGGGTTACCCTTTCGTCGCGGATGGAGCATTAGTCGCGGGTTGCCTCCCGAACCGCGACTAAAGCCCCCTTTAGTCGCGGTTCAAACATTTCCGCGACTAATGGGGCTGGACGGAAGCCCTTTTTTGTACCAGTGAGCCATGGTTTTCCAAATATACTATAGAGAAAGACGTAAGAGACATCTCTAGCATCAATCCAATAAAAAAATTCTTTTACAAACCAATTTAAGCAATCATTTTTGAACTATGCCACACCCTTTCTTCACTGGCTAGTGCTGCTCGCTCTCACACACGCACAATACCATTTTGGATTTTTGGCGTTCTTCTCCAAGTGCCATATCTCTAATCTTTTGCAGCAATTTACACATTTTTGCAGAGTAATTTCAGGTAAACCCTCTTGGAAAGATGATACCTTCAGATCAAAATGATTTAACTTTCTTCCATGTCACTGAAACAATTCAAATATAAATGAAATTAAACATACATTGGCAATATAGTTGCAACAAGAATCAAATACAACTATTGAGGTTAATCAGTGTGCCTTAACTATCTATGTTAGTGAAATTTTTAAATTCAATGGGGAGTCATATGTTTTGCCACTCCTCTGATCCAACCAACCAGGGTGAACATGCTAATATCATTTAAAAAAATGTTAATCAAGATGAAGTAATCACTGTCACGTCAAAAACTCTTGTTGACCTAGTGAATATACTATTAATGGTCTTCATAAGCCATAACAATTTTCGTAGATTTCTCTTGCTTCACAATTACCGGCGTAAGTTTCAAGATGCAAGTAGAACATAAGGAATTACATGCAGATATGTCATCTTCAGCAACACACAAAAACATGTAAATTGAGTTATGGAGATAGTTTTGCTTACATAGCTTAGGCTTTTATCAGGTGACGTAACAAATTTACAAACCCCATGGATTAACTAATTCAATTTGTCGAACCAAGTCTGCAACAACATGAGCACATGACGCTCTTGCTTTATCTGTTAGTGCTAAACACAACACAGTAAAGAAGAATCGTCTATACTCTTTGAAGTGTGAAGAATCTGATTATCCATTGGTTGTCAATTTTGAAACAAAACTAACAAAATGAATCATCTGGTACCTGTTATTTAAGCATTGGATTGAACACCTATTAAACGTGTGACTGGGAAGAAGGAGTTAGATCGTATGACACTTACATTACATAGTTACAATCTTGACTCGGCGGATCCCTGTAGTCGGCATGCCATGTGGTTGCGGCGCAAGGTTTTTCGGCTCCTCCTGTTAGTAGACAACAATCAACGAGGGACCAAGCTCCAGGTGCCCATGTTAAGGCCCACCACTTCAAGAGTCCAAAAAAATGTGGTGATCAATCATCATCCTTTAAATGTGGTGATCAATCAACATCCTTTAAATGTGCTGGTCAATGAGTAAAATGAAATGCACAAAGGACAGCTACTTCAAAAATTCTAAGTAAACCTACAAGCCATTATAAGCAATAGTGTGTATTTGGGTTAACGGATATGACATGATTTTGTGTTCCCCCTCAACAGGAACATTTTTTTTTTGAGCCAAATATCTGAAATATATTAAGTAAGGAAACTACAAGAACAGTCCAGACATGGAACAGCTGTCCCCAAAACACAGAAAGAACCCTGGAGAAATAAAAAATAACAACTAGGCCCTTGGGATCTTCTGCGCAGAACTCGATCCGCTGCCGCCCGCACCGGAGCCACGTCCTCGCCGGAAGGAGAGAAGAAGCCCCCGCAAGCCGCAGCTGAGTCGCCGGAGAGGAACTTTAGAGGAGAACTCCTCGTTGAAGTCGCCGCAACATCCACCCGACGCGGACGCCGGGATCTAGCGAAGGCCAAAGCCACATCGGCGGGGGCAGCGCCCCGAACCACACCGGCAGTCAGGCCAAGAGCACCAGCCCAAGCCAGTCTCCAGGCCTGCATCAGCACCACCAACAGAACGGGGAGCAGCTGGAGACCCACCTCGGCAGACCGAGGCGCCCGGGCTCCATCAGCAGGACGTCGAGGATCTGGAAGACCAGATCCATCGCCACCCTCCTCCACAAGCTTGCTGCTGCCGCAGGAGCCGACGGCGACGACAGCACGAGGAAGAAGCCGGGAGGACCAAAATTCGCCAAACGATGAAGTCCCCCTCGCCAGGACAACACCGGCGAGACCGAAGCCGGAAACTCGTCGGCAGCACCCCATAGAGCACCGCCGAGATGGGGAACAAGTTCCGGCACCCTTATTCCAGAGCGCCGCCGCCGCCACCACCTCGCCAGCGCCGCCCGGAGACCCTACCCTACTATCTACACGCCTAAGACACGGATCCGAGGTCCCCCCACTCTCCCACCACCTCAAAGGCGGCCGGAGAGGGAGGGGACCGGCGGATCAGCCGTCGGCGGAGCGAGGGACCTGGACAACCTCCCTTTCGCCTCTCTCGACTGTAGCACGGGAGAGGATCCCCTCAACAGGAACATTTGTGTTGGACAATATTACCTTACAGAAGGCAACCAATGCAGTTCATAATAATTAACCAAACATGTACAATGTTAACACCTTGACATACTGTCATCGAGTGCTTCAATCTCAAACTGTACGCAGTACTGATGAAGCCCCGAAGAGAGTACACACATGAAGGGTGACCCAGGAGTTATGACATTGGAGTCGATTGCTTCAGACTTCTCATTTTAAAAACGATATATTCATTTATTAAAGAGCAAATAATGGTACAGAAACTACAACACTAAATTTGGCACCTCATGAACAATCATGCATGTTTATCATTATTGGGGTTCACCTCACAAACTAAGTGTGAAAGAATCTGCCACTACCGTGCAAGGACATTGGAAAACCAAAATTTAGATACAGGTAAATAAGAGAAGTGATCCATATTTGAAATTGCACCAACAGACAATGTATAAGTGAGAATAGTACAGCCACCTGATCTCAGCCGCAGTATTCAACATCTTTTCCATGATATCTTTCTCTCTTGGCCAAGCTTATGACCTTTCCCCTCTTCGGTACACGCTTTACATCAGGGTCATGCTCATCATACAGTTTCCGTGGCTGATGAATTAGTGAATTATCTCGGCATTGAAGGAGTCTACACCTGAATAAGAGCATAATAGATGATGTAGTTTCCACTTCCTATTTAATAATATTATATCTACATATGTAGATCCATGGAGAAGCCAACTCCAAGTAATATTCGGTGATCCTAAAGCCCATGTAAGAACTCAACTCCATCATTGATATATTTATTCAGGTACAAGAAAATGGTCCCACAAAAAACCGCTAAATAAAAAATTACCTATGCACCCATTGACGAAAACAGATCTAACCATAAGAGTTATAGATGTCTATAGTTTACCTTGGTGTTCTGTACATTTCAAGAAGAAGGCATTATCTGGGTCTTCAGGTCTTGTCATCATCCTTTTAGACTAAAACAGTTTGTAGAACAGTCTATACTTGCGCTGGTTGATGTGACAAACAAGAAATGCTTGAATTTCATTCAGCAAGTCGGTATATATATGACATGCATAGGTACTTTCTTTTCTGGAGAATGCAGTAGGTCGTTACAATATTAAGAATAGCACAGACGGTGTCGATCCTGCCCAAAAACAATCAAACATACAGACTTAGGGACTGTTCGGAATGTAGGAATAGAGAACAGAGGAACATGTGAAACTAAAGGAATAGGAAAGGAATGAAAGCGTAAAACTAAGGATCACAAAACCGTAGGAAAATCCATGATCGGGGTATTCGGATAGAGCGGTAAAACATTTAGTAAAAATCCGTACAACTCCTAGATTATTTTATGCTTGCATGGAGTAGGTGTCGGGTTTCTCAGTTGCCTGATTTATCATGGTTTTCACCTCCCGTATAGTAGGGAGTAACGCATGGATTGAATTTTTTATTCAGCTCACCATTCCATCAAGCCCTATCCAGCGACGTCTGCTTCGAGCTTCCGTCCAAAAAATGAGATCCGGGCAGATTTTTGCAATCCTATGGAATCGATAAGAACCAGCAACTTTACCTCTGGAATATTGTTCGCCTTTCCCTTGCCCCGAACATATCCAGGCAGATTTTTGCAATCCTATGCATTCCAACAAAAATTCTCCAAAAATCCTTCGAACCGAACGGGGACTTACAGTAGTATTAGCAGCAGTGTTAAAGAGAGAATTGAGGATACCTTGGGCTTTTGAAATCGCACACGGCCTTGAGGGACACGTCGTAATTGGGCGGTTGCCCTCGAACTTGTCCTTGACGGACTTGAGATAGGCGAAGGCGACGTTATCTGGGAAAAACACCGTTTCGTGGCTCCTGCTCTCGCCCCCGCGGGCGACGGCAGGGGCGGAAACCCTAGCGCCGCCACTCGCGCACCCCACCTCCTCCCCTCCCCTCCTCGCCGCCGCCGGGGCACGCTGGCGGGCAAAGCCCGGTCAGCGTCGGCGGCGGCGGGGCCCCTCTCTCTCCTCGCTTGGGTGGTGGCGGCGCGAGCGGCTGACCTCGAGCGGCGGCGGCGCGCTAGCGTGGGGCGCGGTGGCGGCCACCGGCGGCACAGCTGCAGGTGCTGTGCGCCGGCGTGGAGGGCCTCGAGGTGCTGCTGCTGGGCGCTCGCGATGGAGGCGTCCGGCTGCTTCCGGGGTCTGGCTCTGCCCAGATCTGCTGGGGTGGTTGCCGTCTCCTGCATTGGTGGCAGGGCGGCGGCCCCCCAGGCTCCGGCGTTCGTCCGTCTCGGCGGCAGTGGGCGTGAGTTGGCCTCCTCGCTGGCCGGCGTGGTGTTGGGCAGCGGAGAGGCTGCTTGCGGGGTGCCGGCCACTTGTGGTCGGACTCGTGGCGGCGCAGTGAAGCTTCTGCTTCCTGGCGGGCAAGGTGGCCTCCGGGCGGCGCTTTGGCGGCTCTTGGCGGCGGGCGTCGGCGGAGGGAGCGGCTGTAGGGTGGTGCTCCGATTCGGGCCAGAGCTAGGCCTGCCGCGGGCCAGGCGGGCCCGTGGTGGGCGGCGTCCTGGCCTTCTGGTTTGGCTTTTCTGAGGTGGTGGTTGCCGTTGCCTGCCTCGGTGGCAGGGTGGCACCAACCCCTAGGCCCCGCTGGCCGGCGTGGTGTCGGGCGGCGTGTGCCTGCTTGTGGTGTGCCGGCTTCTGGTCGGTGGCGTGGCTGCGAGGGTCGTCGCCTCTTTCTCAGCCATCAGCCTGTAGTGGGCTGACAAGTGCCATGGTTTCGCAGTGGCGGCCATGGTGGTGACGCGCTTCCCACGCGGGGGGCCGTCGTGGCTGGGTGTGGAGCCCCTCTATCTTGCCATCAGTTACAGAGGACGCTGCTTCCGTCTGTGCTGGTGTGCCCCATGGTGATGCAGATGGCGGCCATGGGTGCGGTCTCCTCTCCGTTGCGAGGCGAGCCGTGGCAGTGGTGGTGGTGGCATCTTCTTGCCGGTTGCGGGGCTCCGGTGTCGGGTTCTTGGTGGGGTTCTTCGGTGCGCGACGGGTGCTCCATGCAAGAGTTATCTATGGGTGTCTCTGCCTTTGATGCCCTTCGACTCCAGCCGGTGGCACACAGGCGTCGTGGCGTCGTCTCGGCCGCACGTGACCTTTCGGCCACACCCTCGACACAGGTGGTGTCGGTGCGTAGTGTGGTCTCGGATGCGCGCTGCCCTTCGATTACGTCGATGGTGCAGTGCCGGTGCTGGGTCTCGGCGGACCAAGGCCGTTCGACTACTCCGGCGAGTCCTCGAGCTGGGTTGTCCCTCCTTCATGTCCTTGGAGCTCTTCCTCGTGATTGATGTGCCTGGGTCGCGATGAGAATTCTCATCGGCCAACCGTTCCTTGTTTGAGGGGTGGCCACTTTGTTGTTCTCTTCTTAGTCTTGTGTGTTGGTGGTGTGCATTTTTCCCTTTCTTCTTCTCCCTCGTAACCTCCGTGTACTCTGGTTCATTTGAACCCATCTTGTAGAGGCTGAAAAGCATGCAACTTACTGAATATATGTTCAGGCTGGCTCACGTCCGCCGTATTTACAGTCAAAAAAAAAAAAAGATAGGCGAAGGCATTGTTGCTCACGAGATTCATGGAGAACGGCGGCATCAGGAGACATGTGCGCCATGGAGCAGGGAGTCGGGGGTCAGGAGAAGGCATGAAGATACTCACAGATTGGATCGGGCAACGTGATTTTTAGGGCGATTGAGCTTAGACCCCATGTATTTCCAATCGAGGAGATTGGTCAGATCATCTGATGGCGGCCACGCCCGGATCTGCTCGCAACAAACCCTTGACTGCCACACCACAAGGGAAGGCAGCGGCCCTGGCGCGAGGACAGACGCGTGCGCAGGAATGCCGTGGGACTCCCGCACGAGGATGTCTGAGAGCATCCAGTCCTTCGTGGCGGCGGCGTGTGCTTGAGGGGCTAGAGATGACCTAGTCTCCCACTCTCGATCCTTTGCTCCCTTGCCTCCTACTCTCAATCTCCGTGGTCTCCCGGCCCAGGTTGCTGCCTCAACACCACGATCCTCCGGGTGGTAGTCAGCTTTTTCCTTCCGGATTGTAGACGTCCACATCTCCGAGTCGGTTCATTGTTCAAGTTCAGGATCCTAAGCAATATAAGTAGCCAGGTGGAGTCGTGTACCAGGAAAACAGAAAAACCAAAGAGGAGGAGAGAAGCTCCGATCGCAAGCACAGCACAGCAGTCACCTAAGAAAATCCAGAACAATGGCTGACATCGAGAACGGTATCCACGACTCCCTCGTCGCCACGGCGGAGCCAGATGAGGAGGCTAGCCGACGTCGCCGGGAACGGATCGTAGGCGTGTTCCATCTCGTCCAATGCCCGATGATCGCTGTCGAATTTGTGATGTGCGTGTATTATTACGGTATAAAGAACTCAACCATCCCGATATGGGCCATCGCTTGCATCTTTGGGTTGCCAGCAATCATCCTAGGATGCGGATTTTACATCGCCCGCGATTATTTTCGGAGAATTATACGTGAGATTTGTAATCCAGAAGACGAACTGCAGGTAGATGCAGAAGGTTATCTCAATTAATTCGGTACGCCGCCTCATTGTCAAACGGCTTGACCTTGTATTCTAGTTTGCTCTGAATTCTGATGCGTGTAAATATATAATCAAATACTCTCAATGTTTACGTACTTGAAATCTATGTGGATTAAATTTCATTTGTTCCAAGGATGTACTTGTTCTAGACCGATAAATTTTTATAGAGTAATTCAAATTAATATGACATGTGAAAAAAAAGGTTGGTCACGTTTTTACAATTTAAATTTTCCGTTTCACGTCGCTTGTTACTCATGCAAACATTAACAATATATTTTCAATTTTCTCCCATGGTTATGAATATTGAAATCTACAAGCATGATTTTTTGAGAAATTTTTGTAATACTCCGTACTAAGAAATTTTTTTAAATTTTTTTTCAGCACCTGGTGCACTGATGCCCAAGAGGTAAAAGTCTGCACTCCGTATTGACAAATTAAAGTGACTATTGCCAAGAGAAAACATTCATCAAAAGTTCCAGCCCTAAAAGAACACTCTCTGAAAAAGGAGTTGGATAAAAACGTTTAAGGCGTTGCTGTCCGGCAGTGGTGGAGACGGGGAGCAGAAGTTGCCTTGGCCCTCCTGAGCATGGAATTTTTTTGTAGATCCCTTTTTATGCTAAAATACCTTGAAAATATGTCTTCTATCATTTTGGCCCTGCTCAACATATATTTCTTGTACCTTTCTTTGACCGGTCCCCCTCATGTTTTTTTCCGACAATCTTCACTCCAAAATTATCGACGGTTTTTGCACGTGAATCATGGGAGGTTGGAACTGAAATTGGTAGAGTACGAATTGAAGTACACGAACTGTGAAAGTTGGATTGTTATTTGACTCAAATACTCGCCGAATACTTACCCACGGAGGAGAAATACATACACATATACACGGACTTGAGTCGCATCAGAAGTCCAAAGCTGTCGGAATGGGAAATCACCTAGAGAAGGCAATACGAAGAGGGAATCAGACGAGGAGCGCACCAACGCTCCCCGTGGAGATCCTCCCCGAGATTGTCGTTCCAGCCGATCCTGCCGCCATCATCCGTTTTGCCGCCTCTTCGAAGCACCTACGCCGCCACATCACCAACCCAGCCTTCCTACAAGGCTACCATGATGACGTCGGCTTCGTCCCCTGCCTACTCCTCGGCATGTTCCGGCAGCACCATGAGGGTGTGCCGCACCGGTTTGTTTCCGTGTCGCCATCCACAAAACTCACTCTCCAAGTGAAGCCACCGCCTATGACTAATGCGGCCGATGAATTATTCAAATCATACACACCAGTCGCATCTTGTGCCGGTCTTCTCCTCCTCCGATAATATCGACGCAACCGGATTGAGTTATGCTTCTTCAATGTATCAAACAATTCACTGATTAGTAAGATTTTTTGTTCCCAGAGCAAACATGCATGCTCCATTCGACTGGCGATGGGAATATAACATTCAAATTTTGCAGCTCCCGATGATGTGCTAGATAAATTCTGAAAAGATCTACCAAAGAGAAATTTAATTTTCTGGTGATGTTTAGGGTATGTGATCGAGAACCATTTGTGTACATGTCACATTACATCCCCGGTTATATTTAGTCAAAATGTAGTCTAAAATATGTTTATATTTAGTGAAACTGTGCAAATATTTGGAGCTGGAGGGAGTAATATTTTTATGCTCTACGGTACGTCTGTAGAACCAACATTGATGGGAAGGATCAACAGATTAGCAATGGAAGAGCGGCCAGATTAATAGTCGTATGTACACGTACAATACAGTGTGGGCCGGGTAGTGGACAGAGAGAAGTAGCCGCAACGTATGTGCAAGTAGTATCGAGTATGAGTCAGACTAAAAGATGGCAAATACGTAGTATTGACATCGCTAGAAGTCTTCTTATATAGTACTAGTAATATAAAATAAAAAGGAATCCGAATTGTGAACGCCCACATCTCCGAGTCGGTTCATTGGTGAAGTCCACCCAGCCTGCGCAATACTATAATTAAGGAGGTTGAGTCAGGCCAAAAGAAGAGGAGACAAGCTCGATAATAAACAGAGCAGCAGCCAATTCAGCAGATCGATGAATATGGGCGACATCGAGAACGGTATCCACGACTCCCTCGTGGCGACGGCAGAGCCAGATGAGGAGGCTAAGCGCCGTTGCGAGCAGAGGATCTTGGACGTGGTGTTTCTCGTCTTGGGATTGGTGGCCACTTTCGAATTCTCTTTCGTCCTCTATTACGGCATAAAGAACTCAAACATGTCGATATTGGCTCTCGCCTTCGTCTTTGTGATTCTTAGAGCATCTCCACTCGTCCCCCGAACAGGCCCCCGGCGAGCGTTTTTTACATCCGGACGGCGTATCAGCGCGCCGGTTCCTTTTTTTCGTCGGGGTGGGCCTAGTTTCATCCGGCGATCCCACGCCATCTCCGGCCCCCGAGGCGGCTCGGGGACTCCGGACGAAAGCGCGCGGAAATACCGAGGAAACTTCCCGCGCGTCTGGTGGCCCCAACTTGTCGGCGAGAGAAACCGATTGTCGTCCTCATCGCATCGTCTTCCGCGCGCGTAAAGCCTGCCGCGGCAATTCGCGTCCGCGGCGAGTTAATGTCGTCGTCTTCCGCGCACGGTCTTCGCGCGCTCCACGCGGTCAAAGGCTGCCGCCGGTCAGCTCGCGCGGACGCGTCGCACACGCGTAATCCCCGTGCGCACCTATCACTACTAGGAAAAGGCTTATAGCCGCACTCCTTACCGCCGGCAAATACGATTTGAAGATGCCGGCGGTAATGCCTTCCAGGGGGGCCTAACCCTACCGCCGGCGAGATTGAATGGAAGATGCCGGGGGTACATGCGTTACCGCCGGCAAGTTCGATTTAAAGATGCCAGCGATATAATGGGCCGCGGGGTCTCCATCCGGCCTGGCATTACCGCCGGCAAATCCAGCCCAATAGCGCCGGGGGTAGCGGGCCTTAACGGCAGCGAACCCACTCTAATTCGCCGGGGGTATCCCCTCCCCACCCACCACCACACGATCCACCCACCACCCACACGCACGCACACCCACCCCGCCCTCTCTCCATCCCCCTGCCGTGCCCGCCCGCCCGATGGGTTTCCCCTCGTGCGTCCCTGCCGTGCCCGCCCGCCCGATGGGCCCGGCCGCGCCGGCGCCGGAGGCCGTGGAGCTCCGCTTCGACCACCGCCGCATCCCGGGGCCCTCTGCATCGCCGCCAAGCTGCTCGCCGTCTCGCAGATCGCGCTGCACTGCGGCGCCGACGCGGCGCAGTTCCTCCTCTTCGAGCGCGCCGCCTTCCTCGTCCTCGCCGCCGTCTCCCTCGCCGCGCTCGCCGCCGCGCTCCCGCTCAACCTCCTCGCCGGGGACGCCGCCATCGCCGACCAGTTCGCCGCCACCACCATCTCCCACATCCCCAGGGCCTCCCCGCTGCTCTGGCTCCACCTCCTCCTCGTCGCCGCCATCATCGCCATCGTGCACCTCGGGATCTCACGCATGGAGGACGCCCTCCGCATCACGCGATTCCGCGACGGCAACGGCAACCCCCGCGACCCCAACTCCAGCTCCGTCGCCGTCTTCACCATCATGATCCAGGGCATCCTAGGTCGCTCGCCGCCGACAAGTCCCCCCTCAAGTATTCGCAGCGGTGCCCAGGTCAGGGCCTCCCCTTCCTAATTGAGGGAATTCTATCGGTTATTGAGGGCAAGTTTTGTCTCCCCAATGTTTGATCTTGTGCTGTAGGAGTAAAAAGAAAGATAATTGCTTTGCCTATACTTGTTTCTGTTAACTGATTCTTGCAATTGAGTGTGATTTTAACAGTTTAGATCTGGGCTACTTCCATTCATGAAACCATATATTCGTCAGATTCTTCTGTTGTTAATTGTTACTCTCATACTCATGTTGTTAATTGCCTTTGTGCAAATGAACCATGCCTTTAGATTTTTAATTACTGCAAGTCTGAAACTAACAGTGATTTTTAATTACTGCAAGTCTGTCCCTAAAATGCACTCAATGGAGCATATTTCTGGTGCTCTCCATGCCAGGTATCAAGGTTGACAAGGTAAGCAAGTCAGCAAGTCAGTTTTAGCATCCTTTATTGACTGCTTGTGCTCTTACAATGAATCTAGAAAATGTGTGAGCGATCTAGAAAATGAACAAATGCGTAGTTCAATGATAGAAGGGATTATGGCTATCAATGACATAGTGTATTGAAACTCATGGATCTGATTCCATGTAGAAACATTATTTCTTGTTTAAAAGAAGACTACTGTCAGATTTTTGTGTCCTTCTCGACTAAGGAAAAGTGGCATACCATCCTAGTATTCTCAGATTTATACAGCTGTTTAGAAATCTGTGATTCATGTTCACTGTGCTAACAAGGTTGCCTTACATATGTGTAGATATCCGTTGCCTGTCTTAAATATTTGGTATGTTATCCATGACTCTTTGCTGAATATGCTCTCTTATATGCAGACCAGGGAAAGTAGGAAATGCAGATTTCGGTGGATGTACCTTATGTATATTCTCTTCCATTGCTCAACTATGAATTCAGGAACAGGCTATTTGCAGAAGGAAATTAATTTGTGTATATGTATATTCTCTTCCATTGCTCAACTATATGATCTCGCCCACCGGTGCAGCGCAAGGGCACCGCTCTCTCTCAATCCCTCTCGTGCGACGGCGACTCGCTGGACCGCCTGTAGGAGCAGGCGCCGCGGGACTACGGGACCGCAGGAGTACCCGCGAGGGCGGTCCTCCAGCAATGGCGTCGTCGTCGGGGGAGGAAGACGGGGCGAGGATGAGTGCTGGCGCCCGGGATCTGGCGGACATGGCGCCGGTGCCCCAGAGCGACCGGGCCTGCCCCATGGTCGTCATCGCCTGTCGCGGCTTCCGTGCCTTCTACGTCGACGGCAAGTGCTGCGCTCGCGCCCTCTGCCTTACAGCCGAGGCCATCTACGGATCTACCTCAAGCCCCCATCTCAACAACACGGTAAGATTGTATGTCTGTGTTCTCTCCTCTCTGTATTCATACGGATCTACCTTAAGCCAAGGCCAGCTGCTCTTGTTGCTGCAGTAGTATATTTAGATCTATATATGCATGTACTTTAGGAAATCTGAGTAGAGATCCATTGTTATTTAGGGCAGGTGGGAAATCATGAATTCAATTCTCACGAGCATTGATGAAATTTTGTTGGTGTATTGTTTTTTTGTCTGCAAATGCAGATCCCTGTATAGGTGTTTTTTTTATTATTCTGTTATTTTCTTACTAGATCAGGTCTGCATCTAATCCCTAAACCTCGATTTGCTTACATTTTAGTTGGTTTGTCCTGCTTCAGATTAGTATACCATCATGCAAATTTTGGTGTTAGCGAACCTTTGTTATCTGCACCTAATTATTTAACTAAACTGAAATGCTTAGTTCAACTACAACTCTAGTCTATCTCCCTTTACTGCGGTAGAGTTTAATTTTGTTGTGCACTCAATATGGTTGATGTGAAATATAATTTGATATCCATTCATAGTCTATACTGGAAACTAGACTGAAATGCTATATTATATAACATGTTCATTACGGCAAAACATGTGGTATTGTGCAAAAACAATCCATGTACTTCATTATATCTAGCTTGGTGTACTTGTGAAAATAAATCTGTAGAGTTAAAGCTTTCTTAATTATTGATTCAGTTCAGCATGTCCTGGTTCTTATGCTCTTGCAAATTTGATCCCTTCACATGAACATCATTAACCAGTACTACACCAAGTCATGGTCCTAGATAGTCTTGCATGATATATTCACAAGATATAACAATTATACTATACTACTCTAATCAGTAATATATTTCTATAGCAATAACTTCTCAAGTCATATGTACTTACTACTGCAATAAATCTTGTCTTCTGCAGTCATGGTCATAGGATCTCCAAGTGCAGACGACATCATTAACCAGTGTTCATTTTCTGTGATGGATATTATGTTATTTTGATTTTCATTATGTAGCCACTTGCGTGTGATTATACTGTGCTTGTAAAATCAAATATACACTGCTGCTAGACATGTTTTGGAATCAGAACAATGTGAGGAGTTCTGGAGTATCACGTGGGAAATGTATGGGATGGAGCTCATGTAATTTTTTTTTTAAATCCTGAAAGTGTTACCGCTGGCGAACTGGGCCTTTGTGCCAGGGGTAAGATGAGATGACCCTGGCGGATTGGAAAATGCCGGTGGTAAACAATACCCCCGGCGGTTTGGGATAATATGCCGGCGGTATTCTGGGTTACCCCCGGCGGTTTGCAAAACGCCGGCGGTAAGGCATTACCACCGGCGAGGTGATCGCCGGCGAATTGCAAAGCGCCGGGGATAGGCTATTTCAGGTCGCCGGTGGTACTACTTTTCCTACTAGTGTATATACGCCGCTCCGCTCGCCGCCAGGCGTACCCCGTGATCCACTCTCCCTCCAGTCTCCCTCTAGTCTCCGTCCACTCTCCCTCACTCTCCGAAGATGGCATTCTCCGAGGACGACGGCGCAGCCAACAACGGCTTCCCCCGCTCGCTCCACGCGTGGAGGGGCACCTCCTCCACCAGGCGGGGTACCCCTGCCCGCCGGACACGAGGCCGCCCGGCGGTGGGTGGCGGCTGAGTCGTGGCGGCGTGCCAATCCCCTAGCCGTGTTTTAGATTTAGCATTTGAATTCCCCTAGCCGAATTCGAAATATAGTCGAATTCGGCCTCTATGTATGAACTCCGCCCGTTATATGATAAATATCATTAAATTTAGTCTATATTCACCCGTTTTTAGCCGTAGTTTGTCAAGTTTCCGTTTTTCAAATTCGCCTTGTCGACTTCGCTGGGCACGCGGCTGGGAAACTACTACTCCCCACGCCAAATCTTCCTCCAATCCGGACGAAAAATTCGCCGGATTTGGGCGTGGGGAGCGCCAACGAGTGGGGATGCTCTTACCTTCGTCATAGGATACCAAGTTTTCATCCGTCGTCGGCATCAGCTCTGGAGAAGTGTATGCTATATTTGTAATCCAGAGGCAGAATTGCAGATAGATGCAGAAGGTTGCTTCGTTTGACCACATCCTAGCTTGTTCTAATGACTGTAAATATATACTGGTACGATAATATTCTACGTGCTGAATTTTCATTTGGATAAGCATGTTTCAATAATTCGGAGAATTTACTTGGTCTATAATGCATGCTCTGTCAGCTCTCGTAATCTTGTTTTAGGAGAGACTAAAAAACAGCTGCGCTATGTTTTGTTGTTTTTTCAACTAGCATGGTAGCCCGCGCAAATGTGACAATATAATCTAAAATATGTCGATAAATAAATTAGTACTGTGTATTACGTGTTCAGATGTACTCCTCCTTCTTTTAGTTATCTGGCATTTTGGGGTTCTTTAAAGTCAAACTTTATCAAGTTTGATTAAAAATATCTTAAAAATATTAGGAACCATAAGAGCAAATTCATACAGTATAACATAAATATATAGCTTATGGCGATTATATTGGCACAACCTTTTTTTTTAAACCTCGGTATAACTTTTACATTGCAAATGTTTATATTTTTTCTAAATATTTAGTCAAACTTTGCAAAGTTTGAGTTTGACTAAGTCTAGAATACAAAATAATTGTGAAAGGATGGATTAGTACAATTCCATAATCATCGTAAATGATATGCTAATAAATGACATGGGTAAAAAAAAGGTTTAAGAATGTCTTTGTTGGTTTTTAATTGGTATTTTGTATAAAAAAATAGTACCCCGTCTGGGATAATCTGTCTCTCGGATGCATATTTTTTCAGAGAAGTCACTCATACATTTATAAAGTTACCAAATTGGTCTGCAAATTTAAATTTTAAATTCTAATCTTCTCCTCCTCCGTCCTTTTCAAATCTTCTCCACCTCCGTCCTTTCTGCCGCCTGCCTCTCTGCTCGCCGTTGGAAGGCTCCCGAGAAGGTCGCCTGACCTGACCCTGCTTACCGTCGAAATTCTCCAGCATGGGCCCGCTACTCCGCTTGCGCTCCATCCTCTTCGTTGGAAATAGGAGATTTATATTCATATATTTTTGTACATTCCAAATTTATTCTACAGTCTACATGTACTTGTCATGTCACGTCCATGTATTTTCTTTGTAAGAGTTTATGTTCAACACTACGTAGTATTTTGAATAGGAAAAAACATTTCCGATTGATCATTTGTAGAAGACTTGCATATCTATTTCTGGAATGCGGCCGTATATGGCAATGACTTTCCAGAGCATAGAAAGACCTTGACACGCTAGTCCAACACGTACAAAGACTCTTATTGCATAAACTACTTGAGGGAAGTGGTGCTTTGGTAATAATAGGTGAATATGATCAATTATAAAAATATATATAATTTGTTTTTAATAAATAGTATAAAAATAATCGAAATAAAATTTTAGCTTTAACATCCGGACAGTCTATGTTCGTACATAAGTTTTCGAAAAATATGTGTTTTATGTGACCTAATAATATTATTTTCTTGAAACTTGTGTACATACATAGAATATCTAGATGTATATGTAAAAAAATATTTTAGATTTTTTGACATTTTGAAATGTTTTTACATATAACATATTCATACATAGCCGAGATATAAATTGGATTTCCCTACTTAAGCTATATCTTAAAAGAAACAAAGCTACTTAGGGCATGGCCAATGCATAGCCCTAGGGGTGTTGCCTCGCAACTTTATCTTGGTTCGGGTGGTCCAAATTAGGTTCGGATAAGGAGGCAGTCTCTTCATCAGGAGACAACCTCTTCAGCCATAAAGTGGAAAATGTGGAAAAAAAACCAAATCAGCTTTTGAGAGAAAGACATATTAATGGACCATAACATGGCATGCATATGTCAAAAGTTTTATCCAAGCCTAGTTGGACAGCTGCCTCCATTGTTCATGCCCTTAAGCCATCTAGCTTTTAAGACGTCATGGAGACGGACTACCTAAAAAGTTGTATACGTGCATTGGACTTATTTTTGTACCTGTTAAGCAAAATATGTTTTACACATTTTCTTCTAAATCTCAACCGTTAAAATTTATAACCAATGGTTAATTTTTTTTTTTTGTCTATGTGGAGTCACATGGTGCCTCTATTTTAGATCTTGTATTGTGCTTTTAGTATATAATACTCCCTCCGTTCCTTTCTATAATGTCTATTGTTTTTTCGCTTTTGTTTCAGAATATAGGAGTAAAGCTATGTTTTTTTTTGCAAAGAACTCCTTCCACCGATCTGTTCCCGTCCAGAAAATCTGGGAACGAATCTGTTCCCGTCCAGAAAATCTGGAAACCAATCTATTCCCGTCCAGAAAATGTGGAAACCAATCTATTCTCGTCTAGAAAATATGGAAACCAATCTGATTATGGAAAGAATAGCGGGAGAGAGGGAGTACATGACATGATCGGTTATGGAAACATGATTATTTTCTGAGATCTGATTTCAGTTTCTCATTTTGTCTCTAAGATTGCTAGGGGGTTTTGTGTCAAAAAATGGCTTGCGCTAATTTCCGTGCCAAAATACAATAGGCACTATAGAAAGGAACGGAGGGAGTAGATAGATGTTGTAATCAGCGTAGATCACATCGTTATTGCTTAATTACAATTATGTAGGTACAACAATTTCAGTCCCCCGTTATAATTAATATTTGAAACATGTTTTTGTTAACACAACATTGATGCTTTCGGTAAATAATTATATTGACATATTTGTATCGATGGAAAAATATAGCAATCAAATTTGTCGATTAAACTGATCGATACATCTTTACAGAGCAACCATTTGCATATTGTGCCGTCAGTGTATGCCTTTTTTTTGTTTCTTAGCAATACTCTGGCTAGGTGTATGCATGGATCTCTTGGTGTAGCGACTCCCACGCGTTTCTATTTTCACAGTCAATACGTTTAGAATGGTTGCAGCTAGCATACATTTTTTTTTTCTCTTTTGCAATTTGCAATATCTCCGGTCAGATGCATTCCCACGCAAGGACTCTCCAAGGATGTGTTCGATTCCAGAACGAGGAGAAATGGAATGGAATGGTTCCGTTTCGAGATCATCGGACGGTTCCAACCCCGTGTTCGGTTTAGAAAAAAACGAGGAATTGAATGGTTCCATATTGTGTTCGGTTGGAAGAATTGGGAGTGGAATGGAATAGCCACAATCGTGCTTAAAATGCTAATAATTGGAATTAACGGGCTGTTTTGGCTCAAAATATTTGCACTTTTTTTTTCAAAATCAAATTACACAGGTCAAATCTGGATAGCTAGCAAAATTGGTATATACGTATGCCAAAATCATATTACTTAGGCAAAATCCCCGCCCCGGCGGCTGCAGCTTGCAGCTTCCCAGCACCGCCGCCGCTCGCGTTGCTCCGCCGCCTGCAGCTTCCCAGCGTTGCCGCCGCGCCTGCTGCCACCCCGCCCGGCGCCAGCAGTCCCCAAAATTGGGGCCAAATCGGAGCCAGCCGCCGGCCCGCCTCGCGGGTGCGTCGTGGCCGCCGCCGTCTGTGTGCCTCGCGCCGCCGCCGCCCAGCATGCTCACGCGGCCACCTCTCAGCGTGCTCGCGCGGCCACCGCTCTGCCTCGCGCCGCCGCCTCCCAGCGTGCTCGCACGACCGCCGCTCCTCGCGCCGCCGCCTGTGTGCCTGGCGCCGCCCTGCCTGGCGCCGACGCCGCAGTGTGCTCGCCCGTGAGAGAAGCCTCATCCATGGTTAGCGATTATTTGACACAGTCGTTAGCGAGCCGTTCCTCGCGGTCCGACCGATTTGGTCGAACGAGGCAATTCCGCATCTAGCACGTATATTCGCTTCGGCGGAACCGGTTGGTTCCGTTCCATGACCCCAACCGAACACTAGAATGGCCTCCAGGTGCAGAACGGTTCCGTCCCATTCCTCTGTATTCCAGAACCGAACGCACCCCAAGTATAGGGAGTCACGTTTTTATTGTTTTCTTTGTCACGTAACAATTTGGGTGAATAAAAAACTTACGTAGCTTTTCATTAAATTCTAACCATAAATTAGAGATCTGTCAGTTTAAAATATTTATGATGATGTGGATTAACGTGGTTTCTCTATTTTAAACCTCCGTATTATGCTTTTAGTATACAATAGAAAAAAAGATAGATTGTTTTCTAATGTTTTGGTGGGCGTCTTTTAAGGGATTTTGGTGAAAACACCTAATCACCCAAACCACTTATTCCAGTTTGTCCACTTGTAATAAATTTTCTTGCATCCAAAACACCTTTGTTTGGACTAGAGGTTTTGCCAAAAGTGTATCCAACACTAGTTATGCACACATGGATAAAAATATAATATTTTTTGAAAGTTTGAACAAGACTTATATTACATATAAAATCAAGACTTGGCTTAATAAATATTGCAATTTTACATTAGCTTCTACCCTCCCATCTCCTTACCGTCTGGATCTGTTGGCGTGGTGATCGTAGAAGATTTAAGAATTTTCACTTGAACTACCTGGTTTAGAAAATTTCCAAAATAAGGATATACACATTTGTAAACTCGGTCTACCAAACACACATGTCACTGAACTTCATAGTTGATACAACCTGAAGCTAAATACTAGCTAAACAATAAATCATCTAGTCTTGTTTCAGCCTAGTTCTAACAACAAATATCTTCAGACATGGCCTCTCTTAATCAACAAATGACATGAACTCACAACTTCAAGCACAACAAAAGAGTAGCATCAACATAACAAAATGAGAATATTCGATCACAAGACTAGAGTTCCCACAAATTCTTGAGCATTGCAATCCACACCCCAAAACCTGAAGGGTTTTGGCGTGTTTTAACCGGGCATGGATTTTCCATCCCAAAAACGGTCAAAGGCCTATAAAAGACACTTGCAGCAAACAAGGCCTGCATGGTAATAACGGCATCTAATGTCGATTTTCTTGATCACAAAAAAATACAGGTAGTAGGTTGGGTTTTTTTTTTTTTTGAAACCAGGTAGTTGGTTCGTTTTAATGCGTGCATCATATTTGAAGTAAAGTTCAATGGAGATGCGATTAAGCAGCCCATCTCCAGCGAAACCTCCTTTCTTGTGGACCTGGCCTGCCTTTGATCTTGACGTAGTCGCCGTTGCTCTGGGCAAAACCTATACACCGATCAGGTCGGTGGCTACCGGCCACCGCACACCCCCTGATCAGGTATGGGCCAGGCCCATTTGTGTCTGTAGTTCGTTTTTCCTTTTCTTTTTTCTTTTTTGGTTTTTTTTTTCTATTTTCTGTTTTTGGTTTTGTTTATAATTTTTCAGATTTGAAAATTTTAATTTTTAAAAATTGTTTAAATTGAGAAAATGTTTAAATTCAAAAATGTTTAAATTTGAAAACTGTTCAAATCTGAAAACCGTTCAAATTTGAAATCTGTTCAAAATATTTTCAAATGCGAAAATATAAACAAAATGTTTAAATTTGAAAACCGTTCAAATCTGAAAACCGTTCAAATTTGAAACCGTTTAAATTTGAAAACCGTTCAAATTTGAAATTTGTTCAAAAAAATTCAATGCGAAAATATTTAAATTCAAAAAATGTTCAGATTCTAAATTTGTTCAAATTTTCAGAAAGTTTAGATTCAAATTTTATTCATATTCAGCAAAACATAAATGAAATAGCAGAAGAAAAAAGAAAGAAAGGAGAGAAAAGTTACTGGGCGGCCCAGTGCCTCCCGCCTGGGTGTGCGGACGATCAGCTTAATAGACCGAGCCCATATACGCCCGGGGGGAGGGGGCGGTGCGCGGTGATAGGAATAGACAGCTTGTATTACAGGGGGGCCAAAGGCCACAATATATAGTACATGTACATGCGCAAATATTGGGGAAGCCCCTAATAAGGGGAAACTACAATATACGATATATCTTTAACACCCCCTCGCAAACTCATGGTGGGTCCACAACACTGAGTTTGGAGAGTAGAAGTCATGATGCGCTCGAGTTTGTGCCTTTGTAAAGAAATCCGCCATTGCAAATCTGAAGGCACATAATGAACCGCAACAACCTCATCCTGCACCGAGCACGTGTATAAAAAGCATCAACAACAATATGCTTGGTCAGCTCATGCTTGACCGGATCACGTGCAATACGATACAGCACTGTACTGTCAGACAAAAGGGGAGTGGGTGTGAGAGACCCCAAAATCTGCAAGCAACCACCGTAACCAGTCACCTCAGCAATCAACAAAGCCATAGCCCGCAACTCAGCCTCAACACTCGAACGGGAAACCGCTACCTGTTTCTTCGTCTTCCAAGCAACAAGCGAACCACCAAGAAACACACAGTGAAAGTGAACGACGATCCGTAGGATCACTCGCCACGTAGCATCCGAGTAGCACTGAGCTGAAGGAGAGCTGGAGCTAGGAAAGAAGAGGCGACGAGTCGTGCCACGAAGATAACGGAGAACACGGAGGAGATGACTGTAGTGAACAGTGGTGGGAGCTGAGACAACCGACTCAGAATATGAACAGGATAAGAAATATCCGGACGAGTGACAGCAAGATAAACAAGACTCCCAACAAGATGACGATAACGAGTAGGATCAGGAAGAGGATCACCATCAGTAGGACGAAGCTTAACATTAAGCTCCATAGGAGTATCAACCGTGCGCTCATCCCCAAGAGCAGCACGAGAAAGAAGATCCTGAATGTACTTTTCTGAGAGATAGAAAAGCCATCAGAAGTGGAAGAAACCTCAATCCCAAGAAAATAGCGAAGAGGACCAAGATCGGTCATAAGAAACTCACAAAGACGAGCCTTGACAAAGGCAATATACTCAGGATCATCACCAGTAATGATCATATCATCAACATAGAGAAGGAGAAGAGTGCGTCCACGAGGAGTGTGACGAAAAGTGCTGGATCATGAAAACTAGAGAGAAACCAGCAGAGTCACCACGAGGCAAAGCGTTCAAACCAAGCCAGGGGCCTGGCCATAGAGAGAACGTCGAAGTCGACAAACCATCCCATCGGGAACAGAATACCCAGGAGGAGGCTGCATGTAAACCTCCTCACTCAACTCGCCATTAAGAAAAGCGTTCGAACATCAAGGCCGGGACACGACCAGCGTCGAAGAAGCAACAGCAAGAAGAGTACGCACGGTGTGAGCCACAGGGGCAAAAGTCTCATCATAGTCACGGCCGTGCTCCTGAAAGCCACGAGCCACAAGACGCGCTTTAAGAGATCCATCAGAGCGGGTCTTAATTTTATAGACCCACTTACACGTGATGGGACGAACACCAGAAGGGAGAAACAAGATCCCAGGTGCCGGTGCGCTCAAGCGCAGCAATCTCCTCAGCCATGGCAAGCTGCCATTCAGATGACGCTCGGCATCCCGATGCGGCTCGGAGCGACGAGAGAGACCATACCGACTAGGAGAGTAACGGTCTGGAGCACGCGACGAACAGGCCGTGAAGAGGGAAGCTCATCGGCGGAAGATGACTCATCGAAGAGGAGGAAGAAGGAACAACATCGGAAGAATCCGAAGCCGGAGAACGAGGAGTACTAGGGGAACGGACGGAGGAGAGGATGGCGCTGAAGTCGAAGGGAGCACATCAGAACTAGGAGGGGAGGAGAAGGGACAGCAGGGGGTGCAGCCGGAAAGAAGAAAAGAGATATCATCCACGGTAAGTACCCGAGGTGGGGCGAGGATAGAAGGGACGCGTCTCATCAAACGTGACGTCACGAGAGATGCGCATCCGATGACCAACAGGACAAGCGATAGCCTTTATGCTCATCACTGTATCCAAGAAAAACACAACAGACTGAGCGGTCAGTTTGGTGCGTTCGCGAGAGAGGTAGAAGAATATAGCAAACGCACCCAAATGAACGAAGAGTCGAATGTCTGGAGAGCGACCAGAAAGACGCTCGAGAGGAATGCCACCTTGAAGGGCAGAGGCTGGATGTCAATAAGGTAAGTCGATGTAGCGACAGCCTCCAGAAATGCGGCGGAATAGAGGAAGCAATCATGATAGCACGAGTAGTCTCAAGAATATGACGATGCTTACGCTCGGCGACACCATTTTGAGCATGGGCGCCGGGACACGAGAACTGGGCAAGGGTGCCCTGCTCAGCAAGAATACCACGCAGGTGCTGGGAGATATACTCTCCTGCAGAATCAAACGAAAGACACGAATAGGCGTGGAATACTGAGTACGAACCATGGCTGCAAAACGCTGATAAATAGAGAGCACCTCATTGCGAGAGCGCATAAGAAACAACCAGGTGTACCGCGAAAAATCATCATTAAACAAAATATAGTATCGATGACCCCCTTTCGAAGGAAAGGCCGGACCCCAAACATCCGAATGAACTAAATCAAAAGGTCGTGAGATACGCACTAGTAGGATAGGGAAGCTGAATCTGTTTGCCTAACCTACAACCCCGACACGAATGCAAAGACATGTCTCCTGAGACAGACCCCAGAAGACCACTACGAACTAATGACGATAAACGGGAGCCCAGAGGTGACCCAGCCGATGATGCCACTGCTGAAAAGATCCAGTGACAGAAGCAACCGCAGAGACGGCAGATGAAGTGGCACACAAGGAACGCGAAGCAGTCTAACTCCCGAGCCCGGGGACTCACGGCTGCGAGGGCCAGCTCCAACCAGGGCCTGTGTACGGCGGTCCTGAACAGCACAAGAATCAGCGTCAAGTATGACGCGGCAACCAGAATCAGTAAGCTGACTAGCGGAAAACAGGTTCATCTTAAGACTAGGAACATGAGAAACATCAGGAACAGAGAAAGAGGTAGTAGAAAGGGTGCCTGACTGGAAACGAGGAGAGAGGTACCATCAGCAGTGATAACACGAAAAGCGAAACAAGAGAGCGAAAGCAGAAAGAATAGAAGACAAATGTCATATGAAAAGAAGCTCAGAATCAGATACCATGGGGATGACGTACTGACTGTGGAAGGTGGTGGTCGCGGTGCCGAAGAGCAGCACAGAACAGCATTCGTCGAGGAAGAGCCTGCAGGCGAGCAGACACGAAGACCACGGATAATGTCCTGATCAGATAGCGCAACGAGAAGATCTGAAGAACCAACCTGACGAGTAAGATGCGGCGGGCGTAAGCTGGGATCCTCTGCCAGCAAGTAGAGATAGTGTGGCCGGGCCTGCCACAGGTGCGAGGAGGTGACGTCGAACCACGAGGCTGCTGGGGCTGACTGCCCTAGAATGGAGGAGTAGGAAGTATCGCTGTGTGGAGGCCGCAACGAAGCTGCGGCATAGGAGGTCCACGAGCAGACGGCACGGGAGGACCACGAGCAGCAAGAACAGGGAACCTCAAGAAGACCAGCACCACGAAGACGAGTCTCCTCGGCACGAAGCTCAGCAAGTACCTCAGAGAGCGGAACACGACCACGGGCAAGCAGTGGGCCCGGCGGCTCAAACTCCTTGGAGCCGCGACAAGTCGAAAACGCGCTGAAACTCAGATCCGCGCGCACGTAACGGCGAGGGACGGTGGCACACACACATACGGAGAGAATCAAGCGACGCCAAATAGCAGCACTCCAGTGTAGAACTCATCAATAGTAGCATCACCCTGCTGAAGGGCATGCTCTGGCGGACCACGAGGTAAAGAGCATCACCAGACGGCTGATAGCGCCGAAGAAAAGCCCAGCGAGCAGATGGAAGACCCATAAACTCAGCGCATACGGAGGAGTTGGAGGTGAAGCAGCGAGCACGAGCATCCTCATCAATCCACCGAGTGTACTCATCAGATCCAGAGTCGCAACGGCAGAGGTGAGTGGACCTTCCGGTCATAATCAAGAGCAGCATCATCGCACTCTTGGTTGCATCCTTATCCGCGTGAGTAGCATCAGGGCAAGGCAGCGGTGTGCAACAACCACCGTAGGAACGGGCGTGGAGGACAGGAGACCTCAGAAAGCACACCCCAAAGACGAAGACCGCGCATGTGGACGCGCATGAAGGCAGCGAAATTAGGATAATTCGCGCCATCAAAGATCACCGGGCAGCGAGGGATCGCCACATAGCCCGAGGAAGACATAGCTGTATCTTTTTTTTTTTGCTTTTTTTTTTGCTTTTTTTTTACAGACGAAAGTCAACTGCAGAACGAGGCGGCGCGGACCAAGGAGATCGGGGCGGATCAAAGCAGAGGCGACGCGGGCCAATCACGCTCAGGGGAGCAGAGCCACGCGCGGGCCGGATCAGGGGACTTGGATCGTGCAGGAGCAGACCAACTATATTGAATTTTTAGTGGAGAGATTGGATCAGAGGATCACGTCGGGCAGGGGACTTCAGCGGCCACGCGCGGAGCAGAGCCACGCGCGGGTGGATCAGCGGGCGGGCGGGCGATCAAGAGCAGGTGGATCAGCGAGGCGGGAGGGCGATCGGGCGGGGCGCGCCGCGGGCGGATCAGCGAGGCGCGGCGATCGAGAAGAAAAGAAAACAGCGGGCGACGAGATTCGGGGCGAGCGAGGGGAGTGGGGCTGTTGTGACGGGACGGGGCGATTGCAGCGGCCAAAACGTGGGCGGCGACGAGAAAGAGGAAACAACGGCCAGATCGGAACCGGCAACGGAGACCGGGGCGAGGTGGCGGCTGTGACAAGGAGAAAAGAGAGCTAAACCTTCAGCTCTGATACCATGATAGGAATAGACAGCTTGTATTACAGGGGGGCCAAAGGCCACAATATATAATATATGTACAGGCGCAAATATGCAGGAAGCCCCCTAATAAGGGGAAACTACAATATACAGATATATACTCTAACACGCGGTGGGTTCGCTGCCACCGACCAACTCGGTGAATAGGAGCCCCCATTGCTCTGAAGATGGGATGACTTTCTAGTTCGTTCGTACGTGAATCAGCACTGTGCTTTAAATTCAGATTTTTACAGCGTGAGAAACAAATGGTTTGTGACCTGAATATTTCATTTATCTGAAGCGGCGACGAAGCCCCTACCTGTAGTATCGCGCCGTCGTCAGCAGTCATGGGTCTATGGATGTGATCAGGGTGTCCGGGAAAAATGATCAACCGTGCCGTGCGTACTTGGTCGATGGTGTGATCGACTGGCTCTGGCGAAGATAATTGCTTGCCGGTCAACACGATTCCTCCTCTTCGGTCTTGCTGACACGGGTAGCTATAGCTTGTGTAGCTGCCGACCCTGTTGATGTTTCTGATCGCGCGGCGATTTGACTGCACGGCCCATTACTGGGTTCAGGCAGGAGCGGCGGAGAGACATGTGTGCCTGCCAAGCCAGACGTTCTCCCTGCTTTGTATTGCAGGTAGCGAACGAGGCGGCTCGGTTCTCCCTCTCCGAAAAGCTCCATATATACACCCTGCATGGTTTATGGATGGCTTTTGCATTATCCCTCTACCTGAGCATGGAGCACTTGGCGCCGATTAATAAGAGAATCTCCAGCGGTTGGAGTCCCCGAAGCACAATCAGGATGAAAATTGGTTTGAATTGGATCTATTTTTGGTATAGCGAGCAACGATTTTCCAGCCTTCCGGGGAATTTGCGCGGGCCAAAGAGCGGAATCTTCACTGACACGCAGGCCAGAGCGCGGAATTTGCTCCATCTGGAGTCCCCGGCAGCACCCCGGGAAACCGAGGATGGCGTGGGGAGTCCAGACAGATTTAGGCCTAAATCCGGACGAAAACGAGAAGCTGGGAGCGTGACTAGGCCGTTTTCGTTCGTCCGGATGAAAAAAAAGAGGTCCTAGGGGCCTTCCCAGGGACATGGGTGGAGATGCTCTAAGAACATCTCTGACCCGACGTAAATGGACGCAAAGTGACCCGCGCGTCCGTGGTGTCCGAAAATGATCTGCGTCCCAATCTAGCGGCTTGTAAAATGACCAGGCTGTTTCGCGGAAACCCAAACGTGATCCAAATTTGCGTCGCGGATACGTCTACACAAACGCAACGCGTGACCATGTATTTCTAGATGGTCCCACACATCAGGCAAGGAGGAGGAGGAAGATGATGAAGATACTAGGTGGGCACGGTTAGAGGCGAAGGAGGCGGCAGCGAAGGCTACGGCAACGAAGAAGAAGGCGAGGTCCCGAGCGAAGGTGGAGGCGCAGAGGGCGTACACCAACGACGAGGGGGTGGACAAGGAGGAAGACTAGAAAGATGACTCATCAGAGGGGGGGGGCATGCTCGTCGAAGGCGACCGACTCGTCTGAAGAGGTGACAAGTAGAAAGCGTCGCTGTGGCGATGTCTCGCGGCAGGGCCCTTCAAGCAGAAGTGGATTATTATTTTGATGTTCCAGATTGCTCCACTGAAATTTGTAATTATTTTTATGATTTGATCTCTATGATTAGAACCTCTATTTTTACAATTTATATGGCTAATTTGTTTCAAATAGTGCACTATTTTGGTGGAACCCGGGCAAAATGCGTCGGGCCGCTGGAGCACCCCAAACGCAAACAATGAGTCGTGGCTTGAATCCTAATTTTACGTCCACGGTCCGACGCAAGTTAACCGCGTGGTTATTATTGGCGTCCGAAATATGTCGAACCGGTAAAGATGTCCTCAACACCACACCTCATACTGCCCTACAGTGTGATCAGTATATGAAAATTTTATCTACCATAGAGCCCTGGAAAACTAGCGATGAGAGGCACAAGCATGTCCTTCGTAACAAGTCAACTAACGAAGATTTTTCATTGTGCAGAAGTTATGATAAGCAACTTAAACCGCGGGAGGTGGTATTTTGGTTCATAGGTTCATACAAACCTATTATGATAATCAAAAGAAGAAGAAAAAAAGTAAACCAAGGCATAGCCTGGTGGCAGTGAGCTGCTGATAGCTCTCAGCCCACTCGAATTCGAGTCTCGTACTTGCATTCTCTGTGTTGTGCACATAATTATCGCTATCAATAACACATCGTTGGGGAGTCTCGTACTTGCATTCTCTGTGTTGTGCACACAATTATCGCTATCAATAACACAGCGTTGCTGGGTTTCTTCCCCAGTACGGCCAATCTTTTTTTTTATAATTGAAAAGAAAAGCACCGAAGATTTTCCAAGTGGAAGTGCCATTACCATCACTGCAAGTGTGGTTGTACCCTGTGCTATGAACGCTGTCATCAACTGCTACTTAATTCAGTCGTTTTCCTTGTAACATGCTACTAACAGCTACTCCCATACATACAACAGCAAAAAGATGAGCGCTTGAGTACAACAAAATAAAAGACTAGTTAACCCGTGTGTCCGTTTGCATCGATACACACACAATCACATTGACTGCTCCTTCGTCCCGTTGACTGGGCTTGGCTCGGCCGAATCCTTGAGCCGGTTCTGCTCCGGCAGCGCCGCCGGTTGGCCGTCGGCCCTGAACCTGGCGTAAATGTCGCTCCGGTAGAACTTCCTGGTCCTCCACGCGAGCACGAGCGAGACGAGCGCGCCGGCCACGGTGGCGGCCGTGATGATGAGGAAGGAGAGCCTGAAGCACTGCGGTCCGATGCACGTCTTGTCGCCGGCGCCCTCCAGCGTGCCGCCGTGCTGCTTGGCGGCCTCGACGTCGTAGAGGTAGCCGGCGACGCGGACGTTGAGCACGTAGGCGCCGATGGGGCTGGCAACGGAGCCGAAGTTGTAGAGCGTGGAGTAGTACTTGAGGCCGAACACCTCGGAGATGATGGCGTAGAGCAGCGGCCACTGCGCCCCGAAGCAGAAGCCGATGATCACCGACGCCGCGTACAGCGAGCCCGGCACGCCCAGGGCGATGAGGAGGTGCCCCGCGCAGGCGAGGAGGAGCACGAGGGTGAGCGCCAGCGGGCGCGGGAACTTGTACCGGGCCAGGACCGCCTCCGACGCGAACCCTGCGGTGACCCGGCCGGCGTAGTTCCAGATGCTGATGAGGGAGATGAAGGTCTTGATGCTCTTGGGTGGGTAGCCGAGGGACTGCCCGATCTGGCCCATGTTGTCGATCGCCGTCAGCGTGCCGCCGACGCCGCAGATGGTGGCGAGGAAGAGGACCAGCATGTCCACGCTCACCAGCGCCTGCAGGATCGTGTAGTCCTCACCCTGCGCCGGCGGGTTGAACATGTTCTTCCAGCACGACGATGAAGACGATTCTGGCGCCGGTGTGGAAAGCTTTGACGACTCCTCTGCTTTCACCGGCTGCTCTGCCTCTGCCATTTGAAGGTCGGAGGACGGTGGCGCCGCCTTGTTGTCGATGGTGACGGTTGGTGGCACGAGGAGAGCCTCCTCGAGCTCCCTCTTGATCCTGCACTCCTGCTTGACGACAACGGCGAGTGGGAGGAAGAGTATGATAAGGAGCGCGGCGGCCGAGACGACGAGGGCGGCGTGCGAGAGGTCCATCTGATTCTGCACCACGATCATCACGAGGAGATACGTGGCGAGCCCCATGGAGATGTAAAGGAAGCAGTAGAAGGGGTCGCTGCTGGTGGCGCTCTGGCTCTCGCCGCGGCGGCGCGGCATGAGGCGGACAGTGTGGACGAAGAGGATGGACACGGCGGCGGGGAGCCAGGCGACGAGCAGCACGAGCGACTTGGCGTCGTCGCCGTAGATGGCAATGTACAGCTGGGTGAAGATGGCGCCGCTGAGGCCGACGAAGCCTTTCAGCAACCCCAGCACGACGCCCCGGCTCTCCGGGAAGTTCTTGACGCAGGTGACGAGCGCGCCGGTGTTGGCGAAGGACTGGGAGTTGGCGCCGACGCAGATGTAGATGCACATGAGCCAGACGGGAGGGCGCGCGGTGCGGCCGTCGATGGCGAGGTAGATCATGAGATAGCCCGCCAGGTTCATGGCGGCGCCCGTGGCGAGCACGACCCAGGGCGGGGTGACCTCGTTGAGGAGCCCGGAGAGGACGCCGACGTTGGCGCCGAGGTCCTTGAAGAAGGAGAGCGTGTTGAGGGTCTGCTGGTCGTACCCCAGCGTGGACTTGAGCACCTTGGAGTAGATGCCGAAGATGTAGGTGGCGCCGGACGCCGAGAGGATGAGCAGGCAGGCGAACACCATGAACCACCGCCCCAGCACCACCTGCCGCGCGAACCGCAGCGTCGCCACCTCCCGCACCGCCGCTGCCGTGCATCCATCGCTGCCGCCGCTGCCGGACGCGGAGGACACCATTTCTGTCGCCGAGAATGTCACACGCTCACCCTCGGCTGGTGCTTGTGCGTGTTTGTCCAGTGGCGAGCGGAGGCGCACGCCCGCGCGTATATATAACGGAACGGCAGGGTGCTCTGCTCTGCCTAGTGGTGAGCTGAGTGAGTAACGGTTTGATTGATGGGCGATCAGATCAATAACTAATTGCATCTGTTGTGTGATTAGGTTAATCGTAGATTAATGGCGGCGACGTTGACTTGCAGGTTACCTGTACTGCCGAGGAAGCTGTGGCACACTGGCAGGCGATGGCGAGGGAGTGTGACGCGTGCTCTGATGCTCATCTGAAATCTAGTTGTCATTGAAAAATCTGAGATATAAACATTTTTTAATTGCAACCTATTTGTAACTAGAATTTTATTTTCTATAATATGTGAACCATTTTTCTCAGGTGCACCGATTCATAACCGGAAAACCCACTTACTACTCACCGACTAGGACCAATCATGAGGTGAACCTAAATGTTAAGAACTTGAGTGAGCTCTGACTTAATTACTTATATGCAGAGAGTAGCTAGTTCCATCAGTTCTTAATTAGGAGTATCACTCGATTTAAAATCGTCAAAACTATTTTGTTATGTCCCTCACATTTTTCGATGATGGTTGAATACTCTCTCTCTGTTTACTAATATACTTCCTCCATACCGGTTTACAGGGAAATTACACAAAGTCCATCTTATTGTGATAGAAATGAAGAGAAATAAATAAGCTTTAGTTAATGTAATAAAGATACCCATTGTTATTTCCAAAATTCCAACTGCGTTATTCATTTGAAAAAAAATCAAAAAAGGATATATAGGGAATAGATAAATCCCACCCACCTAAGTAGAGAACTATTACAAATAAGAGGAAACTAATAAATTTAGGTAAGAAACAAGATAAAATAAAGCATATTTTATACCGGAATATTCGGTTTGATAACCTGCTACTAATTCTTCCTCCGCTTCTGGTAAAACAAAGGGTAATCTTTCACATTCTGCCAAAGAAGAAATTGGAAAAACCAGAAAACCTATAGGCTGGCGCCAAATATTCCATCCAAAAAACACATATTTAGATTGTGCTTCAACTATATCAACTGTACTTGAACTGTTAGATAATCATAGTCGATGTTACCTGGAATAAAATGTCGCATCTTCCTTCAATTCCTTATG
Source organism: Lolium multiflorum (assembly GCA_030979885.1). Classification (NCBI taxonomy): domain Eukaryota; kingdom Viridiplantae; phylum Streptophyta; class Magnoliopsida; order Poales; family Poaceae; genus Lolium; species Lolium multiflorum. The sequence goes on along the minus strand of JAUUTY010000639.1, from coordinate 234,998 downwards.
CGGGATATCCAATCAATTAGAATTCAGGTTAGAGAGGGTCTTTCTCCTCGTTGTATCCTTTATATGGAAATCCGGGGCCAGGGGGTCATTCCCTTGACTCATACTGATGAGAAGTTTTTTCCTCCACGAGAAATGAAACAAAAGGCTGCCGTATAATTTTTGTACCATATATCTTATGTTTTGTTGACCAAATTTCTAGTCAAACTTATTTCTCGAAATGCGTAATTTCTCTGTAAACCGCTAAGGAGGGAGTACGATATTTTAGATTTTTTAGATTTATCCAATATAGTCTAATTTTAATGTGTAGATTCACTTATTGTGATGTGCATCTAGTTCACTTTGAAATATCTCAAACGTCTTATATTTATGAAAGGAAGTAGTAGCTAGCTCCATAAGTTCACAACTTTTAAGTGTGGCTACCTTATATTGGTTGATTTGGCTTTGCGGAAATGATCCTTTAGATTTGATTCTGGGGCCTCTTGGCTCTTGCGCATGTGTTTAAGGTAATGCTACACCACAAATGGTTGGTTAACTAACTAAGATGGTCCAGCAAATTCCAGTGTGCCACGTGGGATTGGAATGATGAGATGTGCTCATGTGCACAGATCCTATCTCGGCTAAACTAAAGTGACGATGTGTACTTGGATGTACTCCAGCTTGTTAACTAAATATAATTGAGGAACATGACACAAACTGAGCAACGCCACAACCAGAATTGTTCATCATGATGTGAATTAAGCAACCACAATTGGCAGTGTCTTCTCTTAATCATGGGGTCAGAACACTGCCATGGCCGTCTCTGTCCCTGCTCCCTGTATCCTTGGAAGGCTTGGAGCGCAAATAGGTGTGTCAATTAATTAAACCCGTGAGAGTAACAACCTCACAGTGGTCGCATGCATGGAGTACATCGGGTGGCCGGCGAATAACTCCACAAGGTTCGTTACAACGGCTAATATATATAGGATCAACGACAAATATAGAAGCTTTTTTATTTTACCGAAGTGGTGTTTTTAACGGAAAAAATGTTGGCTAGCTAGTTTGGTCCACAGCGACCCGAACAGAATCTCGGTCAATTGCGCAATACTAAATCTGTTAATTCAGATAGTGTGGTACAACATTTAATTCATTGTGTTTCACTTGAGCTAAACTATGAAGTCTCATTTGTATTTATCCTAGCTAGTTTCTGTAGCTGACTGGTACGAAAAATGATGTTTTTTTTTATATGGGTACGAAAAATGATGTTGATATAGGTAATAGGTGTCTACAAGAAATAATTATATGAAACTTGGTTCACAAATTCACTCATGTGGACCAACTACACCAATTGATGACAGATGTGTAGGAGAGCGAAAAAATTACAGGATTTGGTTGTCTTTTTTTTATATCTAAACTGTCACGCATGCCACGAGTCAATTGCTGAAGTTGGTTCAGATAAAAACTCAGAGTGCGGCCTATGAACCGTTACTAGAATCAAAAAGAGAATGGTTACGCGTCGCATTACATCCTCCATTATCTTTTTGGTTCTACGGCCTATGAACCGTTACTGGAACCTGAACTTGTCGTCTCTTTGAGAGTATCAGTATTTATATTCGTAATATTAGATTACATATCATACATTTTGCTTGTTCTTGATTGCTTGCATGAATTATATCATAGTGGTCAGGTTGACATTGCTTCCAGCACTAGTGGAAAAAGGGCTAACTGTGGCGCACGAAAATCAATTTCTGTGGCGCACGAGCCCGTCGCCACAGTTACCACGCGACTAGTATTGAAACTTCTGTGGCGCATATGTACGTGCGCAGAATTTTGAAACTCATGCCATGTCAATACAGAATTCTCTTAAAACTTCTGTGGCGCACCATGCCAATATGTGCCACAGAATTTTTTCTCGAATTTCAAAAAAAGTGGCGGCCAGATCTAGATCTAGATCTAGATCTGGGTCGCCGGAATTTTGCCGTTTTTTTGGTGGTGGTGGTGGAGGTGGCCGGAGGAGGAGGAGGAGGTGGTGTTGGTGGTGGTGATGGTGGTGGTGTTGGTGGTGGTGATGGTGGTGGCCGGAGGTGGTGGTGGTGGTGGTGGCCGGAGGTGGTGGTGGTGGTGGCCGGAGGTGCTCGCCGGAGGTGGTGGTGGTGCTCGCGAAGGAGGTGGTGGTGGTGGTGCTCGCCGGAGGAGGTGGTGGTGGTGCTGCTCGCCGGAGGAGGTGGTGGTGGTGCTCGCCGGAGGAGGTGGTGGTGGTGCTCGCTGGAGGAGGTGGTGGTGGTGGTCGCCGGAGGAGGTGGTGGTGGTCGCCGGAGGTGCTCGCCGGAGAAGGTGGTGGTGGTCACCGGAGAAGGGAGGTGGTGGTCACCGGAGAAGGGAGGTGGTGGTGGTGGGAGGAGAAGTGAGGAGATGGAGAAGTGAGAGGAGAAGTGAGAGGAGAAGTGAGAAGATGGAGAAGTGAGAGGAGAAATGAGAGGAGAAGTGGTGGAGGAGAAGAGAAGTAGGAGATAGGCGCCGAAAAAATTCAAAAAATTTCGGCCAAACTTCTGTGGTGCACCTTGTCAGATTTTTTTTTCTTTTTTTTGCACTTTGCAGGAAAAACTCTTTAACTGGCCGTAACTTCTTACTTTTTTTGAATTTGGCGATTCTAAAAAATGTCCAACCGGGCAAGCCAATCTTCGGATGTAGAATTTTCGTGAGAACGTTTTGATATATTGTGCGTTTTTTTCGAGTTCGTATGCAACCAGAAATCCAGTTTGATGATTTTCCCACGCAATTTTGCAAAAAAAGTCAAAATTCACGTTTGTTAAATTTTAGTGGTGCTAGAAGACATAATATATGGGAATCTCGAAGAATTTTATTTTTTGAAATTTCTATCTATTTTTTATTTTGTACAAAGGTAAAAAAAGGCGATCCAAGGGGGGTGTGCGCCACAGAAATATGAACTTCTGTGGCGCACATGCCACCATGCGCCACAAAACTTTGAACTTCTGTGGCGCACATGCCACCATGCGCCACGAATTCTTCGCCCATGTGCAGTGCTGGACCTCGCGTGGGCCCATAGAAATTCTGTGGCGCATCGCCACATGCGTGAAAGTCGACATTACATGGCGCACCAGCCATCCATGCGCCACATTTTGTGGCGCATATTTTTGATGCGCCACAAAAATAATTTTTGTGGAGCACATTTTTTAGGTGCGCCACAGATGTCATTTCTACCTATAATGGTTTTCCTACTAGTGCAGCCTCGTTGATAACATCTAGGATACATATTTCGCAACCAATAAGGAGGATTGACTAGTGTCCAATTAATTCGTAATGTTTATCACCAAGAATGGAGACACAAGGTGCTATTATGTAGGTACCCACAAGATGGAAAATTTCAAACGGAGGCCGAGCTATTTTCATACATTCAAAATTTGTATTTTAAAATTTTAAAAAATATCTGAATCAAAATTCTGGAAATAGCTAATGGTGTGTACTACAGTGCTGTAAAATATCAATACAAACTACTTTATATTCTAAGATACACAAAAATGACAAATTTTGACAAATTTCATAGTGAATAGTACACATTTTAAGATTACTACTTTTGTCAAGTTTTGTCAGTTTCATGTAGCCCAGAATACAAATCAGTTCGCATTGAGATTTTACACCATTGTAGCATACATCATTGGCTACATCTAGGACTTTGTTTCAGATTTTTTTGAAACTTTGAAATACAAATTTTGTGTCTTTGAAAATAAAGAGCTACATGTGTAGCTCGGCCTCAAAAACGCCACACTCCCCCAAAAGATTAGAAATCTTCATTTTATTTAAGTAGTACATGTTGGTTAATAGAGTAGGGTCATAAATTAGTGTTCAAATATTTAAGCATACTGCACACAAATTATACTATGTTATGTTCTAATTAATTTATCTAATATATTGGTTATAAACAATCCCATTTCGATTGTAATACGAAACACACATGTGTTGCCAACCAATCGGTCAACCCAGGAACAACAAAAGGTGCATATTTTTCCAGAAAAAAAATCTAAAACATGAGCAATGCTAATGATGTCAATATACTTGCAGACAATCATATCTATAGTTTTCTTAATATTTACATCCAAGATAAATAATAATATATTGTAGAAGGCTCTATTATCATATACAACAGACACACCTCTATTGATATCTACTAAGATATAAACATTCTAAATTGTTGTGATCACATAAATGCGCTATAAAAATTTCATGCTCCATATTAATAAATTTGATTTGGCATTATTTTTCCTATATCTTACAGAGAATTTTGACAAAGAAATGCTAGCAGTGTCTCAGATAAAGTTTCTAGGAAAAATAAACACATGTGTGATGTAAATACAACTTCATCAACTAGTGCAAGTGTATTCGTGAAGATACATGAAAAAATAGTAAAAAAATAAGTATTTTATTAAAACGAGTTCATATGCACCCATGAGACAAATGAAATTCTGAAGAAAAAAAACACTAGGCATATCTTAGATATGGTCGAGGAAGCCCTGAATCTTAACATACTAGTTGCACTATCCTTATAGTTGCATGCCTCATGCATGCTAGTTTGCAAATCTGAAGATTAGAGAACACAATTTTTTCGTGGGCCTTTACCTTATTTTTTGGTCAAATACCTCCGCATGCAAGGTTTTCTCTTTCAAGGGATACCGATTTAGAAAATTTATCATATCGAACAATTCAAAACTATTTCTTGCATTTTAGGCATACCGCACGGTGACTCTAGCAACACTTTTATGTGGACGGTTGTATAACATAAAATATTATAATTAAGATCTTATGTTGAAAATAAATAATAAATAAGTACAAAATTTTAACATAAACAAGTGAAAATTGTAGATTTCGTATTGGTCCCAATAATTGATATGATCGAGCCTGACCAAAAGATGCGAGAATAAGGCAGCATTTTTGGTTGTCACCTTGCACTAAGATAGATTGAGCACTAATTATGTGATGTGCCGATGAGATCGTACAACCCACCACTTAAAGATGCTCTATAATGATTCACCTTAATACACGCATCGAAGGAAAGCCCTATCTAGAAAGGCAAGATCAATTTTTTGAGGGGAAAGATAACTCAGATTATTTAATGAATGATGTACTCGGTATCAAATGTGAGTGAAAATGTATTAAAATTAATCCAAAACCTTCATAAACACGGTTGCACAACATGACATTACATCAGATGACATTGATTCTTGTTTGGAGAAGATCCGAGATAGTCCTTTAACTCGGAGAAGATATTATAATTAGTGAACACTAGTAAAGAGTTTTCACAACACATACTCAAGTAGTCGTGCTAGAAGTGTCACTGTAAGCGCACCTGAAGCCCGAAGCTGTAGGCAATGAATTCAAGTCTTTTCCACATTCGTTGGAAGACGGGAAGACAACCTTCGAGTGAGATGGAGGACCGACAGTCCAACTAAACCATTTTAATATTTTCTTGATTCAGTAAGACACGATATCAATAGAGCGTCAATTTATTTCCACATATCTGATACATGCATGTACTCATCAATGTTCACTTATTAAATGTGTGATCACAGTATTCCAAAATGTTATCCATAGGAAATGGATGATACATTTCGTAAGCTTGATCTTTGATCGGACGACGACGGTGCTGTGCACGGTTCCCTTCCTGGAGGCATCGCTTTTAGAGAGTCTGGAGTTCAGGTGTTGTCTTGGTGGTGGATGTATTGTTGTTGCTAGGGCTGGAATACCGTATTGGGATTTTATTTTTTTAATTTATTTTTCTTTCTTTGGTTGTATGTATCCGTACTGCCATTAGGGTATTGCGTTATTGCAGAGGCTGGGTATAATTGGTATCTCTCTATATTAATATATTCTTTTTATCAAAAAAGAAAAAACCGAAATGGATGATACATTTTTTTGGAAAGGGGGATAACTGATACGTCTCCAACGTATCGATAATTTCTTATGTTCCATGCTACTTTATTGATGATACCTACATGTTTTATACACATTATATGTCATATTTATGCATTTTCTGGAACTAACCTATTAACAAGATGCGAAGAGCCGTTCTTTGTTTTGCTGTTTTGGTTTCGAAATCCTAGTAAAGAAATATTCTCGGAATTGGACGAAACTTTCGGGGTCCTATTTTGCACGAAGCTTCCGAGAAGACCAAAGAATAAAGTGGGGCCACGAGGCGGCCGGAGGGGAGGCGGGCGCGGCGGCCTGGCCGCGCCGACCTAGCCTCTGGGCCCTCGTGTGGCCCCCGCGTTGACCCTCCGCCTACTTAAAGCTCGTCGCGAAACCCCCGACCGAGAGCACGATACGGAAAACCTTGCCGAGCGCCGCCGCCGCAATCCCATCTCGGGGATTACGGAGATCGCCTCCGGCCGGGGATTCATCTCCCGGAGGACTCTACACCGCCATGGTCGCCTCCGGAGTGATGAGTGAGTAGTTCACCCTGGACCATGGGTCCATAGCAGTAGCTAGATGGTCGTCTTCTCCTTGTGGTGCTTCATTGTTGGATCTTGTGAGCTGCCTAACATGATCAAGATCATCTATCTGTAATACTATATGTTGTGTTTGTGGGATCCGATGGATAGAGAGTACTATGATTATGGTGATTATCAATCTATTGTTTATGTGTTGTTTATGATCTTGCTCTCCGTTATTAGTAGGGCTCTGGCCAAGTTTTTGCTCTTAACTCCAAGAGGGGTATTTATGCTCGATAGTGGGTTCATGCCTTCATTGAATCTGGGATCGTGACAGGGTTCTAAGGTTGTGATGTCTGTTGCCACTAGGGATAAAACATTGATGCTATGTCTAAGGATGTAGTTGTTGATTACATTACGCACCATACTTAATGCAATTGTCTGTTGCTTTGCAACTTAATACGGAGGGGGGATGATAACCGAAGGTGGACTTTTTAGGCATAGATGCAGTTGGATGGCGGTCTATGTACTTTGTCGTAATGCCCGGATTAAATCTCACTATATTTATCATATCATGTATATGCATTGTTATGCCTTTCTCTATTTGTCAATTGTTGTAATTTGTTCACCCAACATGCTTTATCTTATGGGAGAGACACCTCTAGTGAACTGTGGACCCGGTCCTATTCTTTACATAGCATACAATCTACTGCAATTGTGTTTTACTATTTTCTTTGCAAACATCTTCCACTCGATACGTTTAATCCAGTGTTACAGCAAAGCCGGTGAGATTGACAACCTCTTTGTTTCGTTGGGGCAAAGTACTTTGGTTGTGTTGTGCGGGTTCGCGTTGGCGCGGAATCCCTGGTGTTGCGCCGCATCACATTTCGCGACCATCAACCTTCAACGTGCTTCTTGGCTCCTCCTGGTTCGATTAAACCTTGGTTTCTTTCTGAGGGAAAACTTGCTACTGCATCATACCTTCCTCTTGGGGTTCCCAACGAACGTGTGAGTTACACGCCATCAAGCTCTTTTTAGCGCGTTGAGATCAAGACACGCTGCAGGGGAGTCTCCACTTCTCAATCTCTTTACTTTGTTTTTGTCTTGCTTTATTTTATTTACTACTTTGTTTGCTGCACTAAATCAAAATACAAAAAATTAGTTGCTTTACTTTTACTTACTTGTCTTCTTCTCTATATCAAAAACACAAAAAATTAGCTACTCGTCTTTACTTTGTTTGCCTAGTTTACTTTTTGCTTATTGCATCATGTTTACTTTTACAAAAGACATACCGGTAGGACGTGGGTCCATAGTTGGGAGAAATAATATAGAAGAATTTTTCAATCATGTTAGTATTACCGAAGATTTCGAAGATAGACACTTGGTAGAACTTGCACCTACCTATGAAATTGCTGCTGCTGCTTTAGTTAGCATGTTGGAAACTAAATTTGTTAATCTCAATCCTATAATCCAACACATGTTTCTTACACTTGGTGATATGGAAGAAAGGGAAAAGAAAGATTTTGTTTTAGAAACCCTTCTTAGAGAATTTGGTGGTCTAGCAAGAGAGGCTAGAAAGGTTTTTGCTAAATTTAATATGCTAGGTTCTCATACCAATTTTATTGGTCTCTTTGAAAAAATGGACATGGATAGAATAAGGTACATTAATAATATTAATGATGGTGGGGAGATCAAAGCACCAATACCATGTAAACTCCTAGCTATGAATGATGCACTAGAAAATAACTATGCTTGGCTTGTTCCTGAAAATTTGTTCGATGAGAGTAGCAAGCCTAAGACTAATGAAAAGGAGACGCTAAAACTTATATATCAAATATACTATGCTTGGTTGAGAAAACTCCCAACACCCAAGGTAATGATGTTGATGCTTCATCTCTCGATGTTACTTGATTTGCACTTTCTGCGCTAGCTGAAAGGCGTTAAAGAAAAGCGCTTATGGGAGACAACCCATGTTTTTACCTACAGCAATTTTTTGTTTTGTTGAGTCTTGGAAGTTGTTTACTACTGTAGCAACCTCTCCTTATCATGTTTTTGTGCCAAGTAAAGTTTCTATGTCAAAGTTGATGTTATATTTGGGATTGCTGCGCAGAAACAGCATTGCTGTCTGTCACGAATCTGGGCACAGTTCTCTGTAGAAAATTCGAAAAAATCTGCCAATTTACGAGCGTGATCCTCAGATATGTACGCAACTTTCATTAGTTTTGAGTTTTTCCATTTGAGCAAGTCTGGTGCCATCTCTAAATTCGTTTTTACGGACTGTTCTGTTTTTGACAGATTCTGCCTTTTATTTCGCATTGCCTCTTTTGCTATGTTGGATTTATTTCTTTGATCCATTAATGTCCAGTAGCATTATGCAATGTCCAGAAGTGAAAATAATGATTGTGTCACCTCTGAATGAGTGAATTATTAATGATGCACTAACCCTCTAATGAGTTTGCTTGAAGTTTGGTGTGAAGGAAGTTTTCAAGGGTCAAGAGAGGAGAATGATATACTATGATCAAGAGGAGTGAAAGCTCTAAGCTTGGGGATGCCCCGTGGTTCACCCCTGCATATTTAAGAAGACTCAAGCGTCTAAGCTTGGGGATGCCCAAGGCATCCCCTTCTTCATCGACAACATCATCAGGTTCCTCCTGAAACTATATTTTTATTCAATCACATCTTGTGTTCTTTACTTGGAGCGTCGGTTTGTTTCGTTTTGTTTTTGTTTGAATAAAATGGATCCTAGCATTCACTTTGTGGGAGAGAGACACACTCCGCTGTTGCATATGGACACATGTGTCCTTAGGCTTTACTCATAATGTTCATGGCGAAATTTCTTCTTCGTTAAATTGTTATATGGTTGGAATTGGAAAATGCTACATGTAGTAATTCTAAAATGTCTTGGATAATGTGATACTTGGCAATTGTTGTGCTCATGTTTAAGCTCTTGCATCATATGCTTTGCACCCATTAATGAAGAAATACATAGAGCTTGCTAAAATTTGATTTGCATATTTGGTCTCTCTAAGGTCTAGATAATATCTAGTATTGAGTTTTGAACAACAAGGAAGACGGTGTAGAGTCTTATAATGTTTACAATATGTCTTTTATGTGAGTTTTGCTGCACATGTTCATCCTTGAGTTTGCTTCAAATAACCTTGCTAGCCTAAACCTTGTATCGAGAGGGAATACTTCTCATGCATCCAAAATCCTTGAGCCAACTACTATGCCATTTGTGTCCACCATACTTACCTACTACATGGTATTTCTCCGCCATTCCAAAGTAAATTGCTTGAGTGCTACCTTTAAAATTCCATCATTCACCTTTGCAATATATAGCTCATGGGACAAAATAACCTTAAAAACTATCGTAGTATTGAATATGTACTTATGCACTTTATATTTTATTAAGTTGCTTGTTGTGCGATAACCATGCTTCGGGGAACGCCATCAACTATTGTTGAATATCATGTGAGTTGCTATGCATGTCCGTCTTGTCTGAAGGTCTATCATTTTAGTGGTTGGAGCATGCAAAATTGTTAGAGAAGAACATTGGGCCGCTAACTAAAGCCATGAACCATGGTTGAAGTTTCAGTTTTGGACATATATCCTCAATCTCATATGAGAATAATAATCTTTGCTACATGCTTATGCATTTAAGAGGAGTCCATTATCTGTTGTCCATGTTGTCCCGGTATGGATGTCTAAGTTGAGAATAATCAAAAGCGAGAAATCCGAAATGCGAGCATTCTCCTTAGACCTTTGTACAGGCGGCATGGAGGTACCCATTGTGACACTTGGTTGAAACATGGCATGCGAAGATCCGGTAGTCCAAGCTAAGTAGGACGAGTGCGGGCACTATTAGTATACTATGCATGAGGCTTGCAACTTGTAAGATATAATTTTCATAACTCATATGCTTTATTACTACCGTTGACAAAATTGTTTCATGTTTTCAAAATAAAAGCTCTAGCACAAATACAGCAATCAATGCTTTCCTCATTGAAGGACCATTCTTTTACTTTTATTGTTGAGTCAGTTTACCTATCTCCTTCCACCTTAAGAAGCAAACACTTGTGTGAACTGTGCATTGATTCCTACATACTTGCATATTGCACTTATTATATTACTTTATGTTGACAATATCCATGAGATATACATGTTATAAGTTGAAAGCAACCGCTGAAACTTAATCTTCCTTTGTGTTGCTTCAACACCTTTACTTTGATTTATTGCTTTATGAGTTAACTCTTATGCAAGACTTATTGATGCTTGTCTTGAAGTACTATTCATGAAAAGTCTTTGCTTTATGATTCAGTTGTTTACTCATGTCATTACCTTTGCTTTGATCGCTGCATTCATTACATATGATTACAAATAGTATGATCAAGATTATGATGGCATGTCACTTCAGAAATTATCTTTGTTATCGTTTTACGGGACAAGAAAAGTTGGGGATGCTGATACGTCTCCAACGTATCGATAATTTCTTATGTTCCATGCTACTTTATTGATGATACCTACATGTTTTATACACATTATATGTCATATTTATTTCTGAACGAACCTATTAACAAGATGCCGAAGAGCCGTTGCTGTTTTCTGCTGTTTTTGGTTTCAGAAATCCTAGTAAAGAAATATTCTCGGAATTGGACGAAACTTTCGCCCGGGGTCCTTTCAGAAGACCGAAGAGGACGAAGTGGGGCCACGAGGGCGGCCGGAGGAGGCCGGCGGCCCAGGCCGCGCCGACCTAGCCTCTGGGCCCTCGTGTGGCTTGACCCTCCGCCTACTTAAAGCCCGTCGCAGCCCCGTGAGAGCCACGATACGGAAAACCTTGCGAGACGCCGCCGCGAATCCCATCTCGGGGGATTCGGAGATCGCCTCCGGCACCCTGCCGGAGAGGGGATTCATCTCCGGAGGACTCTACCGCCATGGTCGCCTCCGGAGTGATGAGTGAGTAGTTCACCCCTGGACCATGGGTCCATAGCGTAGCTAGATGGTCGTCTTCTCCTTGTTGTGCTTCATTGTTGGATCTTGTGAGCTGCCTAACATGATCAAGATCATCTATAATACTATATGTTGTGTTTGTCGGGATCCGATGGATAGAGAGTACTATGATTATGGTGATTATCAATCTATTGTTTATGTGTTGTTTATGATCTTGCATGCTCTCCGTTATTAGTAGGGGCTCTGGCCAAGTTTTTGCTCTTAACTCCAAGAGGGGTATTTATGCTCGATAGTGGGTTCATGCCTTCATTGAATCTGGGATCGTGACAGGTTCTAAGGTTGTGATGTCTGTTGCCACTAGGGATAAAACATTGATGCTATGTCTAAGGATGTAGTTGTTGATTACATTACGCACCATACTTAATGCAATTGTCGTTTGCAACTTATACTTTGGAGGGTTCGGATGATAACCTGAAGGTGGACTTTTTAGGCATAGATGCAGTTGGATGGCGGTCTATGTACTTTGTCGTAATGCCCGAATTAAATCTCACTATATTTATCATATCATGTATATGCATTGTTATGCCTTTCTCTATTTGTCAATTGCCTTGTAATTTGTTCACCCAACATGCTTTATCTTATGGGAGAGACACCTCTAGTGAACTGTGGACCCCGGTCCTATTCTTTACATAGCATACAATCTCTGCAATTGTGTTTTACTATTTTCTTTGCAAACATCTTCCACTCGATACGTTTAATCCTTTGTTACGCAAGCCGGTGAGATTGACAACCTCACTGTTTCGTTGGGGCAAAGTACTTTGGTTGTGTTGTGCAGGTTCGCGTTGGCCGGAATCCTGGTGTTGCGCCGCATCACATTTCGCGACCATCAACCTTCAACGTGCTTCTTGGCTCCTCCTGGTTCGATTAAACCTTGGTTTCTTTCTGAGGAAAACTTGCTACTGTGCGCATCATACCTTCCTCTTGGGGTTCCCAACGAACGTGTGAGTTACACGCCATCAATAACCTCTGGTATATGCATCGGTTAATGCATATAGCCACATATTGTTAGAATTAGACAAACGAAGCAAATCAAACAACCAAAAATGATATTGCCGAATCAAGTGCACAACACAAACATGCGTCGATATTACCGGATCATAATCTTGTGTTTTCACCAGAGAGCCGCTTCTACCATCATCATTTTTACTCTTCACTAGCCGGATGCAGGATGCTACTATAAAGGAGGAAATGAAAGTCGTAGACATTCAATACTGCCAGGTCTCCAGTCACCATTGCACCACCTTATCTTACTCCTACTATGAGCAGTCTAAAACTTCGTGCATAGCACCTGCCAGCAAGGCATGATTTCAGACCTCAACAGAAGATGTTGTGCGTAGAACCTGCTGAATCAGATCATCACAAACAAGCAACTACACACTGGAGTAGTATGTATTGCAAATGGTTACACACTCCACACAGTGACCCTGCACGTGCAGGTGCACACGTGTGGCTCGTCGGGTAACCAAGCCAGGATCTCTCTACATATCCAACGTCAAGTGCCTGCATGCGTTGGAAACTTATATCAACATGAGTAGTAAACAATTGTACGTGCCAACTATGTATCTTAATTAACCTAGGGATGCTGTCAAGGATGCTAATCCAAGCGGCTAAACCAACTCTGTATCGTAATTAATTAACAATCTATAGCGTCAGTGCCAAGTAGAGTCATTCGTTTGGTTTGCTCGAAAGACGACCCGGCCAGCTCCTTGTTCGATCCATGCATGCACGAACATGGTAGCACGTGCACTTCCCTTTCGAATCTCCACGCATGTTTCGTTCATGACCTGCTGGCCCGAAAACAGTAGCTCGATTTATTGCCAAGTTGCCATTGTCGCCATCGAAAAAAATACTGTAGCTCTTGTTTGCACAATTGCCACCCCTGTCGCTTTGACTCTAGTCCACGGAACTCTCAACTCATTGCATGCGTGTATGACTAGCATCGTGCATGTCAATGCCATGAGAGATCCTTTTGACAGGGATTGAGTGGTCTTTGAGTGCAAGTCATAAGTTTGCATGCAAGTTGGGGGAAAGGGATGCTTGTGGACTTGTGGCCTAGGATCTAAATTTTACATATATATCCACTCGTTCGCATTTGCATGGCCCACTTTTTGGTTTAGATAGTAAGAAAAGTACATTTTTAGTTGATTTTCAGCAAGCTGTTGAGAGCATTCATGATTTTGATGAACTTATGAAGTTTGAATTTATTTTATTTTCTCTTTCCTAAATGTTTTTGGTTTTAAGTTTTTTAGAAATCATCTTTTTCTCCCCTTATTTTCCAGCATAAATTATATTTATTCAGATGCCACGTTTGTGAAGCGATAGTCAAAACCGTTTTCAGTTGGTAGAGGACCAAATTCCTTTTGACCAAACTATTTTGTTGCTTCAAGTTGAGGGGCCAACTTAAACTTTGGAACCATTTCTAGGGACCAAAAGTAGATACTTCCCATTTGAAAGGATTGTTTTCTAACATATCGTATCTAATTAAATTTAACCCTGATAACATAAATGAATGACCTAAGTAGACCCAAATAATTAAATCCCTTTAAAACAAAGTAACACGGAAATAATAGATTAATTATAAATATATTCCCAAGTGGACAAAGATGTGTAGCTTCATTTGTCTTATTTTATCAACCTCGTGGAAATTCTTAATTTCAAACACACTGATGGTAAATAGTAATTCGAGTGACTCTGTCGGTAAAAGATTTTTTGCCGATTACAAGGCTGTGATTGACACGTGGAAGATTACCCCCTTTATTTTTTAAGATCATGGCATTTCTATAAGGAAAATGAAAAACAAAAAGTAAAAAAAGAAGAATGGATACGCCGTAAAAATAATTGTAACTATAAATTACAAAAATGTAGCATTTTAATAATTCTTCAAAAAAATGCATTTAGTTTTTCAAAAAGTTTTTCAATCATAAGCATATGTTTAGCATGTCTTCTAAAACGTTCATAAAATTTCTGATTATCATAGTTTTTCTCAAGTTTTCGCATATTTTTTATATGAACTTTCATGTTTTCCATTGATTGTTTTGTATTGAAAATTCATGCTTTCCCCTTTTCCTGGCCCTTTTCGGTTGTACTGTATTTTCAAAAGAAATCGTGCTGATTGGGACACCACGTGTGTCAAACACCTTCTCGTCGCCACGAGACCACTAGCTTTTATTGTGGGATACACCAAATTTGAGCATTTTGCAATTGCCGATGGGTAAAAATTGGCCGTCCCAATCAGAAAAAGATAGCTAGTAGTATGTGAGATATAATTGCTCGGAGCTGCTTTTATGGGGAGATGACAGAGAGCAAATATCCAAATGTATCGCAAACAAACAGAAGTCAAATAAACGAAAGAAAAATAACAAAACGAATATGCAAAGGTCAAAGCTATACTCCCAGGCGGCCGGATCGACACGCATGCGTAGCCTCATTTGTCTCACTCCCTTGTCCTTATCGATATTCTGAAATCCCGACACCACGATCAAGTAGTACACACACTAGTAATCCAGCAAGTTAGGGCATCTCCAGCTGCGCATGACAGACTGGGCGTCGTCCGCCGCGATCGAAAATCGTCTGGCATCGCCTCCGTGGCGTACGCAAAGTGATCGGCCGTCGGCAAATCTGGCCTCAATATGCGAGGTTTGCGTCTCTGCCGCTCGGTCCTCGCACGGCCCGGAGCCTTGCCGTCTTCAGCGGTATTACTTGCGGCGGCGCAGCGCTGCGGGCGCGCTAATCGCGCCTCGGCTTCGCGAGCGTGCGCAGCTAGACGGCGTTGCGGTGGCAGGCCATTGAAGGCGAGATGACGTCAGAGCCTCTTAAAGGGACGCTGCCGGCGGGCATTTCCACAACCAAACCATTGTCAGATCCCACAGTATCCACCCCACCGACGCTATGGGGAAGAAATACTGGCCGTTCCGCAAGACCAAGAATAACCACGAGGCTAGCGCCTCGCGGTCCGGCAAGAAAGCACGGATCGGCTGGTACGTCCGCGTCGACTTCGCGCGGCACCTATGCAAAGTGTGATGAACATATTGCAGACCTCAATTTGCGGCTGTAATTTCGTGCAAATTTGAGACTATAATATTTTTTTAAAAAACCTAGCATGCGCCGAAAATGCGTCGTCTGGAACAGGCCGTGCGAAGCACGTCATTTTAGCGTCCATGCAGCAAACGAACGTCCGCGAACATTTTGAACGTGCGAAGTGCACCGCGCGCCGTTGGAGATGCCCTTAAGCCAGAGAGCTATGTTTTGGACATTGTGTACGCGGCGTGGTTCGCTTTCCAGACCGACATCGACCTCCGGCGCCTCCCGTCCGCGCTCACACACGTAGGTCCGTCTTAACATTCTCCGTGAACGTGCAATGCGCTGCCGTCCTGCGGAATATCGCGTTTTCGATGAATACCCACGAGTGGATTTTTCGGGCGCCCACTGAAAACGGTGCTCTATCGGCCATCGGCCGTCCCGAGTCGATGCCAATTTTGCACTGTCCGCAAAACTCTCTCCAGCAACGACCCCGAGCCGGCCTCAATCTATAGAGGCCAGTTCGAAGGCATCGGCACGCGTACCATGTTGGAATGAGAGTTTTTTTCATGTAGAAGAGAGTCACAGGAAACAATGGGTGGGCTACAGACGCCAGTGACTTAGATGCCTCCCGTGCCCCTTTTTTTTTTGTCCTCGCTCCCCTCTCTACCAAAAAAAAATTGGCTGCAAAATGTTGCGGCCATGTCCTTTTCTGGCGCGCTGATAGTTCTGCGTCCCTATACGCTTCTCCGGTGCCATCCTCTCGCCTCAACTAGCGCATGCGCTCTCATATGGAAGCAACCGCCGCTTTGGTCCACCATTAGGCAACTCCTTTCTGCCGCCCTCACATTCTCGTTGTCTCCTTCGGAAATGCTGAGATGGAACCGTGAAGAGACATCCATCGACTCGCGGCTCGGTGATGTGAGTTCCTTTCCCCACCGTTGTAGTTGTTTTTCCCCGATTTATTGTACCATTTTAGGATTTCAAAATAGCTTAAAATGGTCCCGGTATAGTACCCGAAGGTGGACAGGAGAGCATAGTCAATCCATCGTACGCCGGGTTCGCGACAATGACGCCCCACCTTGCCGCATCCATGGCCACTGCCCAGAGAAAGCCGCTACTTTCGAAGTGATGAACACCGGCCGACAACTTTTCGCGTGCGCAACACAACATGAGTATGCCTAGGTACATAGTAGTCTACATATAGAATCCAACAATTATATTCATTTTGAATGTGATTTTTTCAATTGTAGCATTCATAATTATATTTGTAGGATGCAATAAACTTTGGCTTTGTTTGTTTGGTTGATCCCAAGTGGCCTGGACAACTGCAACATGCATTATCCAGTTTGTGTAGTATGTACGAAAATAGCAATACCGCTAATATTGAAGAGAAAGTAAATAAAAAATATCAATTGTTTAATAATTTATTTGAAGAGTAAAATAAGTTGGATAATATGTACACTAACTTATTAGGAGATGTAAGACACTGGATATAGATGCTATTGTGAAAGGTGTGTTAGTGCGGAACATGGCTGAGCTGAAACAGAACCATGAGGAGCAAGATTTAGCCGAGTTTGGAAACATGGAGAAGGGGAGGAACTTGCTCAATGAGGAGAATAAATGGGAAGGAGAAAAGAAAGAGCTGAAGGAGTGGAAGAATAAATGACTTCCACTTCTTATTGGGCTTACAATTTATTATACTCTCCTTGTTCACTAATGTAATACTTCCTCTATCCCAAAATAATTTGCCTAAAATATATGGATAAAGTTAAACTTCTCGAACTTTGATCAACTATATAGAAAAAGTGTCAATATTTATAATATTAAATTAATATTTTTAGAACCATCATGAAATATATTTTCATATTATGTGCATTAACTTTAGATGTTGATATTTTTTGTATATGGTTTCTCAAACTTTAAAAAGTTTGACTTTGACTGAAAACTATAGGCATCCTGATTTGGGAAGGAGGGAGTAATATTTAGACTTATCAAAATAAGTGAATCTACACACTAAAAGTAGACTAGATATGAAGCAAAATAAGTAAATCTACAAAAAGCTAAAAGATTTTTCACCAGTGAAAGAAGGGAGTAAATAGAAGGGAGTTGTTGGTCAATTTAAGGGAAACCAAACAATACTAGGAATGCAAATACAAAACACCAACAACAACTAGAGCATGAACATATATGGTTAATTTTGACTAGGATGAAAGGCATACAATACCAATTTAAATTATTTTGACCGTTTGATATGACCTTAATAAAAAAATGACATAAAGATATACATCATGAAAATATTTTGCTAGACCACCCTTAAGACTTTTTATATAGTTAATGCATACTCATCAAAGTCCATTCATTAAATATGACATCACAACGTTTTAGAAAGTTAACTTCCAAACTACACGATATCGCGATCCAACTGTATTTTTTGATAAAGGGAATATATTAATATCATGAAGATTCGAATTACACCTAGCCTCTACACCAACTAGATGTTCAAAGACATCAATGATATACACATCCAAGAAAAAATAAACAAGAGAGGAAAAGAAAAACAAAGACCCTGTCGCGGTGATGGAACACTCGCAACAACAACACTCTAACCACCACCAAAGATAACATCCCGACTACAAAAGAGATTCCCCAAAAGCAACGCCTCTAAGAAGGAAACAATGCACCAGCGTTGTTGTCGCCCGATCTAAGATCTTGGGTTTTCACCCTGGAGAAAGTCCGAGCTTTCAAAACAATGCATTCAGCAAGGCCATTGCCAGGTACAACTAATGAAGGTCAGACATTGGGTTTTCACCCTGAAAATCGTGACATGGTACTCGAGGAGCACCACGAAAAATGCAGTCCACCTGTGCTTCCACCCCGTCTTGCCAAGGCCGCTGCTACAAGTATCCAAACACCCGACACACAAGAAGAACTTGTGACACATAATCTTCATCACAACCAATTATCCTCTTTGCCATTAATAACCTCCGATCACAGCCACCGTGCCTTTCTCCACCTTTGTGAGTTCCGCAAAAATCTATATTTAGATATGTCCATGGCGCCGACCAAGGAGTGAAACTTCTTGCCACTTCCTTATGAAGCCTAGCTCGCTGGATGGAGATAAGAGTGTGCACGACCGAGAGGACGACCTAAACTCGTCGCCGTCCAGATCAAGGAGGCATTCATTAGCATATGGCATATGAAGGAGGCCCAACAGTATGGTTGTACTCATTACGTTTTGATTGACTTGGCTATCAAAGGCTAGAAAATTCCCCTAAAAAAAATCAAAGGCTAGAAAATGAGAGCCCCGGTCGGGCCGGTGACTTAGTGCACATAGGTGCAAACATATACATTCTTTTTGAAGCAACAAATGAAGCATTAGTCTGCAGGCAGATGGCGGACATTTCATCTGAGCCATGAAATTGTTTGATTGCACGGGGATCCTACCAATGTCTCACTTCTAGTTTGTTTTGTCAATTCTAATACACCTAGCATAATACCCATATGTCGCTACGAGCTATAAAAAGATGAAGCTGTAATGCATCAATATCTAAATTGAAGTGCACAAACCATACAAACAAATCCAAACATGCAAATTTTCTAATCATGTGCAATGATCTTTGGAACGAAAAACAGTCATGTACCTTGCCATGTGTTGCTCGGTAGCACCAACATAGATGACGAAAACGATTTCGTTAACTAACCAAGTGATTATCAAATACTCCCTCTGTTGCAATTTGTGTTGCATATAAGTTTTAGTCAAAGTCAAATTTTATAAAGTTTGATCGGCTGTATAGAAAAAATATTACTATATATGATATGAAATGTATACAATATGAAAATATATTTTACCATGGTTCTAATATTATTGATTTATATTATAAAAATAGTATATTTTATTATATAACTGGTTAAACTTTAGAAAGTTTGACCTTCACGCAAGGAAATGCCTTACATATTATGGGCTTGAGGGAGTAGTAAGCACTTATCCTAATTAATTTCACAATTACTAATGCATAGAGAAGGTAATGCTTTGGAAGTGATTATCTATGGCTAATGCATAAAAAAAACCATGAACTGCAAAAACTTCGTTCACATGGTCGTTGATGGAAAGAA
Organism: Lolium multiflorum; assembly: GCA_030979885.1. Taxonomy (NCBI): domain Eukaryota; kingdom Viridiplantae; phylum Streptophyta; class Magnoliopsida; order Poales; family Poaceae; genus Lolium; species Lolium multiflorum. Next base: position 215,439 of record JAUUTY010000639.1, on the reverse strand, counting down.
TTAAAGTACTCGTTCTTTCTCAGTTGTATTGCAACTGGTTGTATTGGTTGTACAGTGACTTGCACGTGTGGCTCGACGGCCGGTAACAAGATCTCTACATATCCTAAGTCAAGTGTGCGTCTAGTAAACAAATTGTACGTGCCAGCTATGGGATGCTGATCCTAACGGCTAAACTAACTCTACCTAGGATTATGCAGACAACAACCTGTATAGCGTCCGAGCCAAGGGATCGAGATATGTTTAATTAGCACGTAGTGGTATTTCTTTAGTTTGCTCGAACGATGACCCCAGCTCCTGCTCTGCTACTCTGCACGCACGAAACGGGGATGGAAGCACGTGCACTTCCCTTTCGAATCTTCATGTATAATTCGTTCGTGCATGATCTTGGGGGGTGTTGATCTGCTCATCTTCTTGCACGAAAACAATACTAGCGCTGTTTGCCAAGTTGTCCTGCATTGTCGCCATCGAGATTTATGGTAGCTCTTCGTTTGACTGTCGAGTAGCCATAACGTGCACATCACCGTGCCTTGAGAATGAACTCGTTGCATGCGTGTACCACTAGGCATCGTGCATGTCAAATCGTCAATGCCATGCATGAGGGATCGGTTTGAAAGGGAATTAACGAGAGCGTTCTATGTATGCAAGTCATAAGTTTGCATACAAGTTGGGGAAAAGGGGTGTTTGTGGCTAAGGAGCTGCTACATATACGTCCACTCGAACGGAACACTTTTTTGTTTGAAAATTAAAAAGGGAAGAAGTGTTTCTTACTCCCTCAAGTATATCACGAGTGTTCAAGGTTGCCCCATGACTGTCTCTATCAGATGAGTTTGATTCCCTCGACTCAACTGCCGAATTGGTCTGTTGCCTCACCATAAAAGACTAAACGGTATCTACAATAACCAAGTGTAAGAAATACACTTGCGAAGGCCCTCCCTATCGCAAAAGATTTGGAAAAAGTAACTGTGTGCACGTAATTATTTGACCGTGTGCGATGTGGAGGCCCATCCTGCAACCATGCATAGTGACAATATGGTGAATCCCCATTTAAGCCTGTGTAAAGGCAATTTCTATACTAGTGAAAAGAACAAATTCTAGTGTTAAGTTTACACCATAAACTAATAGTTTGCACAAATGAATCAATGTGATCATCATCATTGTCTGGTTCAGTGAGGTATCTCTCTGATGAATACCCTACAAAATTTACTAAAGCCTAACTTACGTAGAGAGATAATATTAGGGTACCAAGTAGATCAAATACATTACATTCGAAAAAGTACTGAACCCACACAGAACTAGAACTGCCCCTTTGTTTCAAAACGCGTTTATTTAGTTGCAATATGCACAAAATATTTGGTCCAAAAAGGGATAATATACAATGATTGAGTGCCAAAATCCTCTTAGACATCATATATACTCTAGATTTTTCTATTTGAGTGTATCAAATCCGAAACTAGAAACCTCTACCAACATATTGTTATAACAAATAATTCAGACATCTAATTAACATAACTAAGTCAAAACGCACAAACGGTATATGCAGTATTCATGCGAGTGACACATTTGATCCAAAAAATACATGTAACTCCTTATTTTCTTACTTTTTTCACAATTGGCTTAAGTATCTTTCTAAGGAACAATGTAATTAATGTACATTTATTTCAAATTTTGCACAACACATTAGTATGAGCATTAATTGAAAAAAGAGTTACAAAAAAGTATACAATTTTATTATAAATACAATCGAAATCATATCGTACTGCAGTGGTGAAGATGAACATGGTGGTTTGTCTATCTAGTAGAAGGGATTGTTTCAAAGATGAATATTCTCATATTTTACTCATGACTTTCTTCAGATGGGCTTGCATGTTGTGCAAAATTGTGCCAGATGTTGGAGCTCTCTTCAAGGTGCAAATATTTGTTACAGAGTCTCAAATATTCCCAAACATTCTATAGATTGTCATATGAACCAATTACTTAAAAAGGGTTCACACAGTACAAAAATAATTCAGCCCGTGTTTCTTCCATGCAGTAAAAGTTTGTGAGAACAACAACACTTGAATGAGCATTAAGTTAATTCCTAGTCGAAAAAAGTATTAACCACACCCTTTTCCAATTTTCCTAGGTTTTCTACCAAGTCGGGTTAGATCTATCGGACATACCCGAAAAAATATTTGACAACGCGATACATTAATCAAATTCAAAGTGGATTCGCCTCTGGAAATGTTCAAGTTTAATTAATTTTCCGTAAGGGTAATGAGTCATTATAGGTAAACGATTTGTTTGGAACAAGGCAGTTATGAAACTTTGACGAATGTACCTCCTAGCACGTATTGTTTGATGACCATAACTCATGAAACTTTGACGAATATACCTTCTAGCACATATTCATGTTTCAGTTCTCTTGTCTTCCTAGTTAACTAAAATACTATCTAGGTACTACTACCTCTGTTCCAGTTCATAGGGCTTGCATGTATAATTGGTAAATTAAATGAGGAAAGAGGCATGAAAAGATGAGAGAAACCCCGACCTGGCAAACTCTCAAGTGGGCACGCACACCTAGGCTCATTTACCTCACTCATGTGTCTTGATCGAAGTTCTGAATTCCAACATGTCACATATTACCTCCATCCCAAAGCTTAAGGCTTACATTTAAAAAAAACCAGGTAAAGTTTAATCAAATTTTTAGAATAATCTATCAATAAATATGATATTATTGTAGATACCATATAAAATATATATTTTATTATCTATCTAATTATATTCATTTTGTATTTTGCATGTTAATAATTTTTAGTAATTTTTTTATTAAATTTAACATAGTTTAACTTTCTAAAAATAATATAAATCTCAAACTTTGGAAGCGAAGGCAGTAGAAATTAGAGCAAGTTATGCCAGAAAGCTATGTTTAGGATGTTGTGCAAGTGCAGTTTGTTTTCCAGGCGCACGTCGACATCCGGCGCCTCTCCTCTCTCGATCGCGTCCGAGCTCACACACGTAAGTCTCCCCCGGCGGAAAAGAGCAGATCAGATTTTTTATCTGTCTTGAGATTCTCCTTTCACATGCAATGCGCTGCAGAGTCGCGTTCTCGACTGGATGTAGCTATCACCTAAAGTTGGATATATGGATATTTGCTTGTAGTTCCGATTTCAATTTTCAAGTTGGACTGCTTGCGCGCGCGTGCTGGCGTGCACGTGCGATTCTTAATGGCGGTGAAGGAAATGATCCTTCGATCAGGTTTTCTTCGATGGCTTATTCGATCCTTCAGAAAATACGAGGAAACTATACACTACTTGTCATAACACACTACATTTTTTTTAGATCAACATGGATCACTCCCGGCTCCATTTCATTAAAAAGAAACCATACAGAGTTCTGAACTAAACCGAAAAACGGAAAAGGAAAGTCCAAAACCGAAAATAAACCAAGATTCTCTGACCTACGTGCTAGAGATCACTGGGAAACAGTTGCCATCCTAACTGTCCCGAAATACCAGCAACCCAGCACACTCGGATTATTACAAGACATAATGCAAGGTCTGCTACAAACGTGCCAGAACAATGAACAAAACGCACCCGCAGCTTTGCTTTCCTTCCACGGCAGTCTCCTGGCCGAAGTTTGTCCTTTTTTGCGCTTGTGATCACATCACCACATGAATATTGTGAGATTCGCCAGGGCTCTCCAGGAGATATGCCAGGGTCGCCCTTCCTTCATAGCTTGAGTTCTAGGAGGAAACCCAGTCGAATGATGGGCATTCCACCCCACTGGAGGCAGAGATGAGCTTTCATGTTGGGAAGTAGGGCCATGAATTGATCTTTTTTTCCATTTTCTATTTTCTTGAAAGGTTTCTTTCAATCCTGAAGGAGGAAGTAAACTAGGTGTCATACCTGTTTCAAATTAATCCATGTAACCTTGTTAAAAGCAAGATTATTCGTATTTAACCACAAATTCCAGAGAATGGCAGAGGAAACTACATTGAAATGCATGATTTTTTTTTTGTTGCAGAGCCATTTAGAAGCAATAGATTCAAAGTTCAATACATGCATATCAAAAACCTCTTCTACCAAATCCCAAAGAGCTCTAGCTACAATGCATTCAAACATAAGATGTTGAACGAACATTTTCCTCTATGGGTTTTGGAATGCCTCTTGCTCTAAGGTTATCTCTAGTCATGATCTTATTTTGAGAGTGTAACTAGAGAAAAACCTGAACCCTAAGTGGAATTTTGAGTTTCCAAACAGCTTGTAAATAGGGTAATCCATCTAAAATTGATGATAGCATAACACACTACATAGATGGACATGATTATATGTTCCCTTCCAGTGTGGCGGCCATAGCTTAGCTAGTGCATGCTCCCTTCGTCCCTTGGATAAAATACTACTCAAGCCAATACATCAGTTAAGATGTCGTGGTAACGGATAGAGGTTTGGTGTACGTGGACACCAGTGATCTCGTTTAAAAAAATCAAATATCATATTTTTGAGTTTCAAAAAATTCTAAAAAAAAACCCGCATATAGTCAAATTATATCTCCCACAAACACGTAAAATATCACTTTCAAATAGTTTATATTCTGAACTACACAAAAATGACAAAACTGTAGATCTGAGTAGTTATTTTCAAATCTTCAAAACATATCAGAATTTTGGGTTTAGATTTTGCATGATTGTGAGATGTATCACTGACAATCTCCATAATTATTTTCAGTTTTAATAACTTGTCATAATACTTTTTATTTTTTTAAATGGCGAGACCACTGGAGCCCAGGAGTCAAAAGTACTTTCCTCATAGTAACATCTTATATTTCAGAACGTAGATAATATAAATTAGGGCATGCACAATAGGGTGACGGCCTTCTCTAAAGTTGTCACGTTGAACTTTTGCCTAGTTGACGGAGAAAAGAATGAAAAATATAAGGTTTTCTTCACTTAGCAAAAGGATTATCTTTTAAAAATAAGGAAATGTTGTACCATATGTTCTCCCTTAGCAACATAATTTTCTACTAAAATTTAATTAATTATCATAATTGTAAGGAATGACTATAAATATATTGCATTATAAGACTCATACCAATTCCTTTGATTTTTTTAGATGACCCGACTTCTCTGGCATTGTACATGCCCTTATAATCCCTGAATTCACACATGAGGACCAGGTGCACAAGAGACCTAGCTGGTCGAACCAGGAAAGATGGAGGGTGTTGAATTGGATCGGTGTTTCTGAAATTCGGCTCCATTTGTTGCACGTCAGTTTCCACGATCGACGATGTTGGTGGCCGTAGCTTTCTGAACCGCAGACATAAGCAAATTAGGAGAACCTCGCCAGAATAATCGTTGGCGGCCTCATGGGCACACATGAAACATATGGTGCGGTTTTTATATGCATGCATGATGCATGTACTCATGCAGGTTCTCGAAGTGTAAACGATCGATGATGCCTGCGCATCGCCGTGTGTACCATGAATTTGGCATTCAGAGTGCTATCTAACGAGACGAGCGAAGGAGCATGGTTCAGTGGTCGACTTCCATGAGCAGAAAGCGAGGTACAGTGGCAGTGTATGAAGGATCGCGTACGTACCAAATACACAGCCATCGACCATGGCGGCATGGCCCATGGGTCGTGATCGAAGAAGCTGAGATGAAAGGCGAGATGGACGGAAGAATCCAGAACCGTCAACTCAGCTCACCGTCACAACAGCTTGAAACAGAACGGTCGCCAAGTGCACAGTCGGCAAGAGTACACACACAATTACACAAACCTGTTTGATTTCCTCCGAGCACTGCACGCGCACAGATGCCATGTCCAAACGGAGGAGGGAAGAAGCTTGGCACGCCTGATTGGTCCATCAGTCAAAGCAAGCAAGCAAGAGTACACCAGTCAAAGCAAGTCCTGTCTGTCTCACCCTCTGGTGATGACCACACAAGTGATAGTCTCGCGAGTTTTGCACAGAAATGTTCACACATCAACCTGTAGGTGCTGTGCCGACAACGTCAGATCTCAGAGTATATGCACAGCTCCACATCAGCATATTTTTCAGACATCAAACGCCTATCAACTCCATTCAGCATCGATAAAATGGTCACAGTGAATCAGTGATAATATCAAGGATGTTCGGTTTATCAAGTTCAACTGTTTGAGTACGAAAATGGGTGATGAATTTTGACTGATACAGTGTGAGGGCTCATGAACGTGAACTACCGCTGTCTAGCCTTGTCGTGATTCTGATCATAGGTGATCATAATAGACCATAGATACCTGGCTAAAGAGCCAAGATAACGGCTGGCTTTATACTTTAGAAGTTTCCGTACTTTTTGATTGATGCCACACTCGAAATTTCTCTTAAGATATATGTTAGAATGTATCTTATGCCTACCAAATTACTAAATATACTTAATATTAATGCAAATGCAAAAAAAACAAGGCAGCGTAGGATTTTATCATTTTTTCATCCAATGTCTATTAAATAGAAAAATAACATTGGTTTTGTTACAAAATACATTTGTTTAGCACACGAAGTGTATTTTTGAAAGCATATTACAATAAAATGTAATATTAGTAACATTTCATATTTAGTTTATTGTTCTCACTGTGTAATAGGAAAGATACACCCATTCAGATAGTAAATGAATATAAGTTTTTATGATAAGTATAAAATTTTAGTGTAAATTATACTGTATTTATTTAATTTGCTGGGTCCAAAATCTGTCTCGAGCAGCCCTAACCGATGGTGAAACAATAAAGCCGTGAAAATATATTGTGACAAAAAATTCATCTCAATTCTAAATCTCTCATCATTGTGTATTCACGGCCCATATTCATGTAGTGTCCTTGCTAAGCCCATAGTACTAGCGAACAATTGTAGTTTGTCGCCAAAATTTGCTACTAGCTATAGTCTGGACGCACGCTAAATCAAATAAAAAATTTACAACAATTTCTCGATAACGCGATTCGAATGCGACCTAACCGAGTAGCCAATGGAGCGAGCAATCTCACTATGGAAATTAGACGGGCAGTTTCCTTTAGGAAACTTTAGGTGTTGTTAGGTCTTTTTTGTTGAAGCGATGGAAATAGTTGATTACGTGCACATATGCTAGGATGACGTGTCAAAATTTCTCCAAAGCGTCAATAGTATAGGCTATCTTTGGAATTCTTTGTCTCTATATTCTCTGTCTGTGTGCTTGACACTGCTCATCCCACACCAACCTGATAATAGCTTAACATTGATTGATAACACACTCGAAATTTCTCTGAAGATATATGTTAAAATGTATCATTATGCCTACCAAATTATTAAATATATTTAACATTAATGCAAATGCAAAAAAAAGGCGGCATTGGATTTTATCATTTTTCATCTAATGTCTATAAAGTAGAAAAATCACATTGGCTTTGTTACAAAATACATTTGTTTAGCACACGATAAGTGTATTTTTGAATGCATATTACAATAAAATTTAGTGTTAGTAACATTTCATATTTAGTTAATTGTTCTCACTGTGTAATAGGAAAGATACACTCATTCAGATAGTATTTGAATGAATATAAGTTTTTAGGACAAGTATAAAACTTTAGTGTAAATTATACTGTATTTATTTAACTTACTTGGTCCAAAATCTGTTTGGAACAGGCCTGACCCAAGGTGGAAAAAAAAACCATGAAAATATATTGTGATAAGAAATTCGTCTCAACTCTAAACCTCTCATCATTGTATATTCACGGCCCATGTCCATGTAGTGTCTTTGCTGAGCCCATAGTACTAGCGAGCAATTGTAGTTTGCCGCCAAAATTTGCTATTGTCTCTCTAGTCTGGACGCATGCTAGATCGAACAAAGAATTTAGGACAATTTCTCGATAACGCGATGCGAACGGTGTAGCCAATGGAGCAAGAAATATCACTATGGAAAATAGACAGATAGTTTTCTTTAGGCAACTTTAGGTATTGTTAGGTCTTTTTTGTTGAAGCGATGGAAATCATTGATTGCATGCACATATGGTAGGATGACGCGTAAAAATTTCTCCGAAGCATCAATAGTATAGGTTTTTTTTCTATCTTTAGAATTATAGTCTCTATACTCTCTATCTGTGTGCTTGACTCCACAACCATAAACCGTATTAATTTCATTTGAAATATATCAAAGGTACCAAACTAGTCCCCTATAAATGTATCTTCTGATGCAAATAATTACTGAAAGAAACACGCAAAGATCATACTCCCTCGGTTTTTATTTAGTTTGCGTTCTGGGTTTAGACAAAGTTAAATTTTACAAAATCTAATCGAAAATATAGAAAGATATATTAACATACATAATATAAAATATGTTTTCTGCGAATAAATATAAAATATGTATTAAATGAAATATGCTATGATGGTTCTAATACAGTAGATTTTATTTTTCAAATATTAATATTTTTCATATAAATTTGATCAAACTTACAAAGTTTGACTTTGATCAAACCTAGAAAACGAAGTAATTATGAACGGAGGGAATATAAACTATATATATGACCGAGACTCCTAAGCGTACACGCATCCGTAGTTTCATTTGCCTCAGTCCATGGCTATAAAGTCATGCCCATGCCCGACCCATGGCTAATCAGGTTGCCTGTGGGTCGTACCCATGGGCGAAGATAAAGACCCATACCCTACCCATTCGGGTCAGGTGCCCATGGGCACGTGTACCCATGGGTCAAAATGTCGGCCTGATATGTGATGAAATGAGCGAAGGCAAATGGAGCTTGCCTGCGTAGTGGCTTACCTAAGTTCAAGATCTAGATTTGGTATGGGTGTTTGCATTCACCTTATTCCAGGTTTAACCAGTCCTAGATGTCTTCCTCAATAGTGAGCCACTAGAGGTGACTTCATCGACCTTAAGATTTGCTGGCTTAGTCCCTCAAAGATGTTTATACACTGTGTTTTAAAAAAAAAGACGAGCGTGACGAGACGAGCAAAGGAGCCTGGTTCAGTGGTCGTCTTTGATGAGCAGTGTAGGAAAGATCTCGTACGTGCCAAATACATAGCCATCGACCATGCGTCGTGATCCCACGTCCCCCCATGGCTAGCTGCATCGAACGGAGATGAAACGTGAGAAGGACGGAAGAACCCAAAACCGTCAACTCAGCTCACCGTCACAACAGCTTGAAAGAGCACGGTTGCCAAGAGTACACCACAAACCTGTTTGATTTCCTCTGATCACTGCACAGATGCCGTGTCCAAACGGAGCAGAGAAGAAGCTTTGGCACGCGTCACAATCCGTCGGCCCAACCATTCAAGCAAACAGGAGCACAAACAGTCAAACCAAGTCCCTATACTCGAAACCAAGTCCCTGTCTACCTCGTCCTTAAACCTTGCCCCATCTGGTGACCACACAAATGACAAGCCCCGCGATCTTGCGGAGAAATGTCCACACGTCACACTTGCCTATAGCTATCAGATGATGTGCCGACGACGTCAGGTCAGGTCTCAGACTACGCTCAGCTCCCCAGAAAAGGAACATATTTTCAGACTCAAATGCTTATAAACTCCAGCATCGGCTAAATGTGCACGGCGATAGTGATATTACATGGTTAAAGATCAGTTCAACTGTTCAAGTACAAAAATGGGTGACGAATCGATGATACAGTGCGAAGCCTGATGACTCGTGAGCCTAAGCTGCCGCTGTTTTAGCCGTGCCGTGATTCTGACCATAGTTGATCATCGAAAAAACTCGCAGAAGGTTGGTTATAAAAGGGTTGTGTGCTTGAAGAACGTGTAGAACGCGACCGCCGACGCCAAGAAGAAGCTCAGGAGTAGCAGCCAGATCTGCCACACTGCAGAAGGGGACATCCTGGTAAAATATCTATGTAGGGGCAGTACAGGGACGCTGTTTACATATAAACATGCAGTGTTCTTGTTACCTCTCCAGTCGGCAGGGACGTCGAGCTTCGTTATCTCTGCTCCCCATTGGTGCGAGGTGGAGAGCACAATCCTGTAATACCAGCAGGCACTCTAACAATTCAGACATAAATTCAGAGCTTTCAAGTTTCAACCATCAAATATCAGCTCACAACAGGAAGTCTAATTATTCAGACATTAATTCAGAGTTTTCAAGCTTCAACCATTAACCTGTGACGAATCTGTGGCTACTGAACTATGAGAAAATACTTTACTGGTTACAACCATTAACTAGTTAATTTGGCAGTGCCTCAGAAAGAAAATTTATCTATACAAATTCCTGTTCTACATTCAGTATAAGTGATCAGTATCATGCTGTTGGGTTCTTAATCTGGCCACGTATCAGTCTAGAGTCTAAACATTCCAGGTTTGTCTTGCTTCTCGTCACAATGAATACTAGTGAGTAACTTTACCTTTCGATAGGGCAAAACTCAATGGAGGAAATTGGGGACCCAAGATGAACCTTCTTGATGAGGTGAGAAACTTGCATGGACTGCACATCCACAACACAACAGTCACCGTCGCGGCTTCCCCTAAATAAAGATGGAAAATGAATCCATATCAGCTACTCTTCACAGCCAAAGAACGATCATGCGTTGATGCGGAAGCCGCAAGAGATTTAGACAAGCACGATAAATTTGATGATGATAAACTAGTACGACAAGTGGACACGTATGAGATATAAGCAGAAAACTTGGTGTCTTTTCATAAAATATTCATTTCTGAGCCTGATAATAGCTTAACAATAATGAGTTGGCCAAACAAACTGTTCTTCAGTCAATTGGACAGAATTCAGGTACTTGCGCTACTACTAGTGTATCTGCATAACGCTGCATTTCTCGTAGTGTGCCAGAAATATCCAACTAAATATCAGTTGTGGTTCTTTCAGCTGGGCAATTTATTAGATTATATAAAAATATCTAGCGATATAGTCAACTGAAGAAAAAAAGAACAAGAAGGAAAGATTAATAAATTGTATGAACTCCGAGAAATTAATCAATGAAGGTAATTTACTTGAGAGGCATCATCTCATCCACTTACAGTGCGAGATACTTCCCATCCAAGCTAACTGAAATGGTGGAAATAGGTTTCCGTAGAAGTCTTTTGTATCCAATTCTCTTCCAGTTAGTTATGTCCAAAACCATAGTCAAAATATCATTACCTATTTCATCAATGAAGATTTAATTAAAACTGTTCTGTGGTGCATTTCTTAGAGGCTTTTTACGGTACAATTTACTAGTCCTATGGACTAGTAGTATTTTGGATAATCTACATGGTAAGAAAATCATGACAAAGATTTAGGTTGATCTTTTACCATCTAAGTATAATTATGCCACATCAGATTTTGATATACGGATGCTACTTACCAAGCATGCGTGTAACATGAATGAAATTGTTCACACCAACAATCTTGCTCTCACACCCAATCATCTTTTTGTCTGTAACACCTAGCACATGTACAAAAAGATGTGACCATTTTTTGGGTGCATTGTTGTTTCATGAGCATCGGTTCAGCTAAAGATGCACAAGCAGATTATCATTATGTTGGGTTTTTTTTCACGCATGAATTTACCAGTACTATTTTAGTATATACTCAAAGGCTGCAACTGAAATTAAGCATACATGCTATAAAAAAATTCAAGAACATTTCATGTAACTTTTACATAAATTATATTCGAATTAAAAATATCAAAATTTGAAAAGTTTCCTAATAGCATACCAGCCGCGACTCTAATCTGCATTTGCGGGAACACCGAACATAAGCCTAATTTAATGTTGGTCAGCCACCGGTCAATTTTGATTAATGCGGAGACTAACACCCCAACTTTTGCAATCTTGTTTATGTGACCAGTGTGATCTTATACCCTATCCAATGTTTTAGCTCTAGATCCCTTCTCCACTCTAACCCTGCGTTTTCCGTCGAAGCTTTCGCAGAGGAAGCGGCCGGGTCACGGAGGAGCCGGAGCTTCTCACCGAGGCTATGCCAGCGCTCGTCGCGGCCAGCAGCGCGAGCACGTTGTGGCAGTAAAAGAGCATGGAATGCTCCCGCGCGCCTGGTGGCCCCGATCTGTTGGCGAGAAGATAAATTGTTGTCCTCACTGCATCGTCTTCCGCGCTTTGTAAAAGCCTGCCGCCGATCAGTCGTCGCCCGATGCGTAGCTTCCACGCGGTGAATTAATGTCGTCTCCTCGCATTCACGCCTGCTCCCATCTATTTATCGCGGAGCTACCACGCCTGCTCCCCTTTATTTATCGCGGAGCTACCACGCCTGCTTGCATTCACCACCGCAGTTCCACCTCTCTCCCCTCTCCTCTCGTCCAAAAAACGTCGGCTTCAATGGTGGATAGGTTCCCCAGCGACCCTGACCAGGGTTCTAGCCGTTGGGAAGCCCCCGGCCAGAGCAACAGCCAGCAGGTGCCGCCCAAGAACGACTCCTACGACGGCCTGCTGCCTCCGCCTCCACGCAACAACGCCGCGGGACGCCGGCGTTGGTGGAGCGTGCCGGGCCGGAAGCTAGACGCCGTCATCGAGCACATCGAGGGCGGCAACGCGCCCGTTCTGACGATGCCCCCGCCGTCGAGGGCATCGGCCAGCCGCCGCCGGGAAGCAGCTGGCAGCCATGGCGCATGGCTGCCAGCTCCTCGTCATCCGGTTCGGCGTCGAGGTCGACAACGATCTCCAGGTCGGTGCCATCATGGGCGCCGGTGAAACCGGAGCCGGTTTCCCCGCCAAGCAACCGTGCGCGCAGCAGCGGCGGGATCGTCATCCGCGAGCCCTCGACGCCACGCGGCCGCCTCCGCCCCAAGCGCGAACCAAGCACCTCCGGCGAGCGAAAGCGCAAGCCGGTGAAGGTGAAGGTGGAGGAGGTCCACGACGCCGAGGAAGCCGCAATCCTCGAGGCCGTCATGGCGAGGTCCATCCAGGACCTCGTCCCCGCCCCATGCCCCTCGACAGGCATGCGCCGGTCGAGAGCGTGGGAGAAGGAGGAGGCGGAGCGGCAGCTCGGCTCCTCGAGGAGGTCGCTCGCTACCGCTGGCCTGCGACTCCTCCACCTGGTGCCCCCGTCCCCGTCATCGACCTCGAGACGGAGTCCGACGACGAGTGGTACAAGCCCTCGCCGTCCCCGCGCGCGCGGTGGCCGTGGGGAGACCCGGCCGGGCACCAGCAGCTGCCGACGGCGCCACCGTGTTTCGATGATGGCGACGACGGCGAGGACTACACGGTGTTCTACCGCCATTTCGGCATGGCGCGTGTTTTAATATTTAAATTTGTATTCCCCCGGCCGACTTCCAAATATATTCGAATTCGACCTCTATGTATGAACTTCGCCCTCTATATAGTCATTTTTAGCCGTATTTCGTCAAGCTTTCGTTTTTCAAATTTAGATCGGCGTCTTCGTCTGAGATCACGGCTGGGAAACTGGTTCTCCCCACGCCAATTGTACGTCCAATCCAGAGGAAATTTACCCCGGATTTCGACGTGGGGAGGCCAAACGAGTGGAGATGCTCTTAGTCAGAGGCACAGTTTCGGACGGCAAAGTCGTACTTGAAGGTAATTTCAGTCCTAAGTGTCCTTCCATATGATTTTCTCTTTAATGTAGTGTTCGATTTGTTTTTAATCACCTACCATATTTTCCTTACCATGGAAAAAATGATATTCCTTTTTTGTTAGTGTCGGATTTGTTTTTAATCGCCTACCATATTTGCCTTTCCTTGAAAAAATACTACTCCTCTTGATCACAAGTATTAATCAATCCTGGTCATCAGATATTGCTGGTTGGACGGCCCATATTTCTCCGTCCCTACCGTAAAAGGTCCCATTTCTTAACCTATTGAACAGATTACCTTTTACAAGTGTGCAAAACAGGAAAGGTTTCTTTCCATTTCTGGAAAAGCAGCAACACTCAATCTTCTCATCCTGTAAAGCAGGACAGATGAAAAAAAAGTATGGTCAAAAAACCAGTTAAGTTTCAGTTATTGTAAAGGGGAAACGAGATTAATTTAGCACTTTATATACCGCTGATCTTGTTAAATTTACTAGCGGGGCTCCCTCATCTATCTTCCATATTCTTGCAGAACCATCAGTGGATGTCGAGACTAAGAACAGTGAATCCAAGCTACACGAGAAAAACAGACACAATGTCAGGATCAAATGCCACCAATCAGATCTTAGTAAAGCAATGATATAGTCATCTGTAACGAGGATATCTTGTTCAGAACGCCACACTAAAACTCTCAACGTACTACCTAAGTAAAGAAAATGTTTCTGTCTTCATTCACCTGATGTCCATGTCTCGGAAGGATTTATGGGCTTTAGGTTCATCCAAAAGCAACCTGAGACTTGGCCAATGAAATATTCTGAGATGTCCATCCTGTTGTAGTGAAATTAAAATTGGAAATATTAGTTAAGAAATCAAAATTTTGTGATTTGCAGAAGCTGAAATTCAGAATCTAACGATATTCAGAAGAGTATAATGCGTTATAACTCACTGTCGAAGTTACAAAAGTAAAAGAGACTTAACATCTGGCAGCAGGTGATAGATAATGAGGCATAGCAAAAACAAACTCATGTAATAATACAATAAATATATCCAAAGAAAAGAAGATAGAATGGCCTGATACCTCACCACCAGTAGCAAACTTAGCACCGTCAGTACTGAATGCCAAACATCTTTGAGGCCCAACTGATTGGAGAGGTGGAGAATCCATCGCAATAAGGTTGATACTGAAGTCTTCAGAGACCAGCTTGAACAGCCTGCAAGTGTGATATAATGTTGTGTTATCTAGATAGACTTTTCATACTTAAATAAAGATTGAGAAAGATGGGAAATAGACTGGACTTGATATACAAGAAGAGAAAGGGAAAGGGTTCAATTTCTGACATCAGAAGCCTGAAGAATGTGTATGCTCTCCTACTGATTATTCCCTCGGTATAGTGTAACAGAACTTCAAATGATTTTCAGGCAATCGCATAGATGAATGAATGCAATTTCTGGTGTCAGAAGCCTGAAGAATGTCTATGCTCTCGTACTGATTATACTCTCAGTAGTAATGAAGGCATGAAGCACAGCTTCCAAATGGTTTGCATGTACAAGAAGAACCATAGCGACGAGCACTGACCTACAGCCTTTGGCGGTGGCGCAGACGAACTCGTCCCCGTCGGGATGCACGGCGATGGCGCGCGGCGCGTCGTCTTCATCCTCGCCCATCGCGACACGCAGCTGCAAAGCAAGCACACGATCAGAGATACGGTCACGCGTAGCAGCAGGCGCCGGAGACGGGAGCGACCGCTCACCAGGGGTTCGGAGGCGAGCGTGCACGCCCTGGCGTCGAACGCGAAGAGGTCGAGGATGGGCGGCGACGAGGCCGTGCCGGCGCGCCCGTACACCACCAGGAGGCGGTTGGCACCGCCGCCGCTCCGCCGTATCCACGCCGCGCAGGTCACCTTGCCGACGACCCCCCACGCCGGAGTCTCGTTGCCGCCGTCACTGCCCGCCATCGGGAGCGGGACCGCCAACCAACAGCCGCCGCGGTGTTCGACGCTGGCACGAGCTTCCTACGGCTGCTCCTGGCGCGATTCTATATTTTCCTCGTCCCGCCGCGGCAGGCGTTGGACGAGCCTGGCTGTCACGGGTGGGCGGAGAGTGCGACGGAATCGTTTCGTCTGGAGCGGCGGGATATTCTCAGGCCAGCCGCGCCTCTGCCAACTCCGCCCGGGTCGAACCGTCGACATCCATGGCGGCAGGGCACCCTGCCCAGTTTGT
The DNA here is from genome assembly GCA_030979885.1 of Lolium multiflorum. Classification (NCBI taxonomy): domain Eukaryota; kingdom Viridiplantae; phylum Streptophyta; class Magnoliopsida; order Poales; family Poaceae; genus Lolium; species Lolium multiflorum. The sequence continues at coordinate 199,748 of JAUUTY010000639.1, read as the reverse complement.
GTCCTGTCCGGCTGTCCCGCCGGCGCCGGCAGTTTGGTGGCCACTTCAGGTGGTAATTGGTTGGCGGCCACCTCGGAGTTCGGTTGCGATTGACTTCGGCAGTCCAACTTGATTCAAGAGTGTCTTCGGACACTTGTTTCTGGCTAAAATATGCAGACTTTTTTTTTTGAAGAATGTACAGTAGGTTTCCCCACTGCATAATTTTTATTTATTTTGGTATAATAAAAAAGTTGTACAACAAGGCCGGTGCTAGAGGATAGCACCTAAAGGTGGTAAAGAAACCAAGGAGCTATACAAATTGTGCTACCCATCGGAAATTGCTCGATAGCGCTAACAAGCACCAGTTCGCTGAAGGATTCGCGTTCGTGGGCCGGCCCATTTGTACATCACGTGATCCTAAAAAGAGAAATACGCGTGGGATTCGATCGCGGGGTGTTGCCGACGTTAAAAGGTATCTAACCGCTGGAATGATGAGGTATGTTTGGTTTTAAAGCACATCTACTTTATTTAGCTATCTCTACGCGCGAGTTAGTTTTGGTAGCTAGAGTTTATTTGCACGTTCGTTCAGTGCATCATTTTTTGTGAGCGTTCTTTTCTCTTCTGTAGATATGTCTTGCTTTTAGTCTTAGATAGGATTTAGTTAGGATTTTTTCCAATTCTTTTCTTTCTTTCTTTTCGTACATGTTTTTTTCACTCGTTTTTTTTCTATTTTTTATTCTTTAACTTTTTTGTCTTTTTATTTGTTTTTTATATTTTTAATTGGTTCGGCTAATTTTTTCCGTTGGTATGTTTTGTAATAGCTATTTTTCCCGTTATATGTCAATCTATTGGTTTGTTCCTCATATTTCAACAAGTTGTTTTCCTTTTTCTAGGCCATTGTTCCTCTCTATGTCGGTCGTTGTTCCCCTCCGTCTAGGCCGTTGTTCCCATGTGTCTAGTCTCTTGTTCCTCTCCGTCTAGGCTGTTGTTTTCCACCATGTAATCTATTGTTCCCCTCCGTTTAATTTGTTGTTCCCATCTGTCTAGTGTGTTGTTCCGCTCCGTCTATTTTGTTGTTCCCATCCGTCTAGGTTGTTGTTCCCATCTGTCTAGTGTGTTGTTCCTCTCCATCTATTTTGTTGTTCCCCTCTGTTAAGGTTGTTGTTTCCCACCGTGTAATCTGTTGTTCCCACCCGTCTAGGTTGTTTGTTCTCATCTTTCTAGTGTGTGTTCCCCTTCGTCTATTTTCGTTGTTTCCATCCGTCTAGGTTGTTGTTCCCATATGTCTAGTGTTTTGTTCCTCTTCGTCTATTTTTTTGTTCCCCTCCGTCTTGGTTGTTGTTCGCATCCGTCTAGTGTCTTGTTTCGCTCCGTATATGATGTTGTTCCCCTCTGTCAAGGTTGTTGTTCCCCACCATGTAATCTGTTGTTCCCCTCCATTTATGTTGTTGTTCCCATCCGTTCAGTGTGTTGTTCCCCTCCATCTATTTTGTTGTTCCCCTTATATTTGTTTCCAATATAATCATTTTTCATAGCAAAATGTACTATTTATTATTTTTCGATACCCTTTATTTTTTCCTCTTTTACAATCAAGACATTGTTGTTCCTCAAGGGATTTTTTCTATAAGTTCATATGTTTCCATGTAAGTGTGCACGTAAAAAATTGTAGGTATTATTTTGTTCTTTTGCATAATTTTTTTATGACTTAATGTACAAAGCCTATTTATATCTAAGATATACGTTGCATGTTTATAAAAGGAAAGTTACCCTGTTACATGCTTTTAAAAGGAGAACGTAAAGGTACTCTCCATGGCCATAGAGACTCACATGCACGCACATGACCATGCAACTGCAGAACAACTAGAAACATGCATGCAGCTCAGCATGGACCCCGTATCATTAGAGAAACGCAAGTGAGCGGGATTAGTGCATGGCACCAACAGCGCGCGTGCCAGCATCTGGCATATGCGCGTGTCGTATACTCGTATTGCACCTTCGAGCCGCGTCGGTCCGGTACTGCAATCGCGCAAGTCAATTTCGAACCAAACAACCGGTAAATATAATGGGCCAGCGAAAGAAAGTGGAAAGCCCAACCGGTCGATTCTTGTGCGAAGAAGAAGTCGGAAGAATAGGGGAGCGCCTACTCTCCGCCTTAAGCGGGAGGCAACGTTTCCTCCGCCTGAAGAGGTTCCCCATGGGCCGCTCCAAACCTGGGCCCAACAAAAGGTATTGCTTCTCCCTTTTCTTTCCTTTCAGTTTAAATTTTTAAAGATGTTTAAATTTAAAAAATGTTCAAATCTGAAAAAGTTTAAAAATAAAAAGTTCGAACTAAAAAATGTTTGAATCTAAAAATGTTCGAATCTCAAAAATTTCAAAATTTAAGAATATTCAAATTTGAAAATTGTTCAAACATAAAAATTGTTCAAACATAAAAATTGTTCAAACATAAAAATTGTTTAAAATTGAAAAATGTTCAAATTTGACAATTGTTTAGTTAAAAAAACAAAGAATTTTAAATCGAACAAAATTCATATTTGAACAAATTTCATACTGGAACAAAATTTATATTTGAACAAATTTCATATCTGAACAAATTTCATATTTGAACAAATTTCAAATTTAAACAAATTTTGAATCTGAACAAATTTATAATATAAACATTTTTAAATCAGAGAAAAAACAAATCTGAACAAATTTCGAAATCAGCAAACCAATGCAGCAAAAATAAAAAAGAAACCAGAAAAAACCGAAAAAACCTGAGAAAAACCGAAAAACCAGAAAACAAAAGGAAAAATCCATACCTGCTAGCCGCTAATGGGCCGGCCCACACCGTCCGTCGCCTAAGCGGGAGCGAATCGCTCCCGCATTGAGCGGTGAATAGGGATTGCGGAAGAATAGTCCCACCTCGAAAGCTGGGATGATTTATGTTAGCACCAGAAGCCCAAACACGCACAGACACGGCCCAGAACGAAGGAACCAGACCTGGAACAGAAAAACCATGCGCGAGCGAAACAAACGAGCGGGATTAATTTGGGCCGCGAATAGAGGCCCAGTTAAAAAAATCCTTCAGCGAAGCGGAGGATAGAGGGCGTGAGGGAGGAGGACCCTAGCGGGATTAAGTTGGGCCGTGAATAGAGGCCCAGTTAAAAAAATCCTTCAGCGAAGCGGAGGATAGAGGGCGTGAGGGAGGAGGACCCTACCCACCGCTGAAGCCCGAAAGAAGTCTCCAGTTTCTATCTGGCTGAGAAGCCCAAATTCTGTCTATAAGGGAACACCTCGCGACATGCTTCTGGGGCGTTTCCCGGGCTTCTCCCTGCTGAGGCACCCTCGTTCTTGCTCCAATTTACATCACAATGTCATTCTGGAGAGGTACCGGTTGGGGAATGAAAGAAAAAAGAAACGGAGAAACACCTCGCGACATGCTTCTGGGGCGTTTCCCGGGCTTCTCCCTGCTGAGGCACCCTCGTTCTTGCTCCAATTTACATCACAATGTCATTCTGGAGAGGTACCGGTTGGGGAATGAAAGAAAAAAGAAAAAAAACTCTACGGGAATCGCTGCTTCGAGCGAGAGGATGAGGCAGAGGCGATAGCCCGGGTGAGCTAGGGTTCTACTACCGCCGCTCCAGTAGGGCACAGCCCACCTTCTTCCCCACCTCCTCCCCTGTTGTTTCCACCCATCTCCAGCCGAAGCAGCAACTCGCGCCGGCGACTGAACCCGCACGTCTGCGTCGAGGACGAGCTGGCCGCTCCGCCCCTGCCGGTCGCTGCCTACCTTCTTCCGGCCGTGATCCACCCGCATCAGGAAACCGTGGCCGACGACCCAAGCACTCCACACCGGCGGCCAAGCACTCACAGGAGGCGCTCAACGCCTTTCTCATCTGCACGATGTGCTCATAACCGTGAAAAGTAGCTCCCCGTCCTTGTAATTAGCTCAATTTTTTCCCATTAGCTTGAGATCTTTCGAATTAGCTTGAATCCGTCCAAGTTTATGGGAGGGTTTGGTATAAAATTTGGTACATAATAACAATTCCAGCTTAATGAAAAACTATCATAGAACTCAAAATATTATACATAAGTTATTTAGGGGCGTTGTAGACATTTTACAACTCAACACATCAATAAGCTAAATTTTCAGAAGCCCAAAAGAATAGGAGGAACCGGTTTCTAGGAGCTTCTTCCCACTGCAGTTTCTCCCCACCGTTTCGCATAAGTCGGCTTATGCATAAGCAGGAGCCCAAAAGAAGTCACCCTTCTTCCTCTTGGCTTTATGAATGAGGAGACCTATCTCTTTCTTGAAAATGGCATGAGCCTTATACAAACTCGGAGGAATACATTTGAAAAGGAAGCTATTCCTGACTGTCTAGATAGCAAATACACCAGCATAATAATCTCAAAGGAGAACGGCTGGGCAATAGCACTTTTCAAACTACGAATGAAATCCAGAGGAAGTGAAGCTCTTGCAGAAGATGGAGGGACTTGCCAATCAGGACAAATGTATTTCCAACAGCTGGTAGCAAAAGGACAAGTGAAGAAGAGATGATCTCTCGATTCAAGGTGCCCACCATTGCATAGCTCACAAAGATAGTTCGGCAAGAAGAAATTCTTTCTCTATAACATTTGCCTTGTATTCAACCTATTCTGCAATAAAAGCCAGAAGAAGACCTTTGCTTAGATTGACAGCAGGAGCTCCAGATCCATTTGATGGCTACAGAGGCAATATGCTGACCCATAGAACTCTTGTAAGCTTCAACCACTTCAAAAACCAACTCATTACCATACACCAGCCATTGATCAGGGTCAGAAGAGACTGGCAAATCCCCAAGGATATCCTGCAGGTGGTTAAATTCCACTAACTTCCACTGAGATAGGCAGATGGAAATGGTCCCGAGGCATCTCGAGAGCTTTCATGTCCGCAACTGTGATGTTTTCATCCTTGGAGAAGGAGTAAAGATGAGGCAAGCTTTGTTGCAACTGATTATGAGATCAAAGATCTTTCCAAAGGAGTAAAGAGGTTCCAGACATAACCTTGCAAGAAGCAAGATTCTTGAACTCTGGTAGACATTTCATGCAATCTCTCCACCAGAAAGAAACATCTCTAGTCTTGTCAGGGGGCAGGGCGGACTAATAATAAGATTCCCAAACAAGTTTCACCCAAGGAAGATCAGCCTTATTGTAAAATTTATGCAAATGTTTCATCAAGAGACAATTATTCTGTACTGAAAGATTAATAACTCCCAAACCACATTGATCCTTAGGCCGACAAACTAGCTCCCAAGCATCCAAAGGGGGGCTCTTGTCCTCAAGATCTCTCCTTCTCCAAAGGCAGTGTCTCTATAATTATCAAACTCATTGAGGACCCATTGATAGAACTTTAGAGTGCTCAAATAGAAAGTGGGTAGAGAAGACAGTACTGAGTTAACCAGTCGAAGTTTATCTCCATAATTGAGATACATTGAGCAAGAGGAGAGCCTTCTTTGGGCAGACAATAGCAATGGCATAAAAAAAACTCTTTTCTAGGCTTAATGGTACTAAGAGGCAACCCAAGATATGTGGAAGGCAGAATATAATATCAAAAAAGATCTCAATAAAGAAGCACATATGTGGGCTCATTAGGCTATTAGACATTCTCTATCTCAGTCTATCTTCAATTGCACTTCTTTAGCTCATAGAAATGTAAATTTTCCTTTTATTTCTGCAGTTTCGCATATACATTCACCAGGTCTTGTATTAAATGTTGTAAACTGCCTATGAGTTGAACGAAATTTGGCGCCTCCAGTGCCTCAACTTGTTAAAAAAAAGTTAGATGCCACCAATGACACTAACGAACCTGTTTGGTGGCAAAAATAGAAATATCAGGGGTAGCAAATCCCCAATGGAAATGTTGGTTGGTTGTCACATGTGACCCCCATCTTTCCATGGGGAAGTTGTCCCCACCTTTGTGTTTGTTTGGTAGCATGGAAGGCATGGCTTGGGAGGGCGGCCTGGCTCCTAGTCGCCAGCATAGCAGGCTCTAGATCGAGGGGGCGAGCCAGCGGTTTTCCATTCCAACCTAGGGACTAGTGGAAGCTACTCCCCAAAAAAAGGCTAGAAAGGCCCAAGATATACCCTAGTCGTGGAGCAGCAAATGGCTCTATGGGTCTTTAGGGTAATTTAACCCCTTGGCTTCTCACCTTGGGATAGGACGAGTATCCCCCAGGGTTCCCCTGGAACCAAACGATCCCTAACGCGGAAACTTACCTCTCTATGCATTCATTCATCTCGTGATTAAAAATGCCAAAGATTATCACCACTATTAAATCTCTAACATAGGTCAATACTTCTAATTTTGCAGATCATGTAAATGAATAAATTTCAAAGGAAAAATTTGGAGAATTGTGGTCTATTTAAATCGTTTCTAATTTTCTAGAAACTTAAATACACCTTTTGTATATGTTTTATCTAAATTGATTAATGGAGCTCCAAAGCTAAAGCGCATGTTGTTTATAACCTTAATATTAATTGTGTGTATCCACATCTTATGCACCATGTAATTATTTGTGAAGTGGTTTATGAAAGTAATATGATTATATGCAAGATAATTTAGATACATGTATGAACTTGTTGTGCTTCCTAACTTATCACTTGCAACGGCGCATCTGATTGTAGTGTTGATTAGAATAGAAGGAATGTGTTGATTGTGTACTCTTAGTTAGTAACCGGAATATGTGGTCTTTGAACTCCTGCTTTGAGGAAACTCTTGCTTGAAACAAAAGAATATGAGTCTGAATCTAGAACATTATTCTCATATGTTTACATGACCGATGGCGCCACATGCGTATATTTTATTTAACTTGAGTGGAGCAGCCTCCAGGTCCACCATAAGAGCATTTTGCACCTTTTATAGGTGAAATAGAGTAACAACTACTCTTAGTCTCTATTTTTTCTGTATCCACGTGAAACGGTGTGCTCCTACCATCTTCCTCAATGAATGAAATATCGGTGATTAATGCAGCGTTATCGGACGGCAAGAATCCACTGCCCATCGGAGGCGAACGGATAGACGGACTCCCCCCGACAGAACTACCAACTGAAATGTAAGTTGCCTTTTTCGATAACTTATCGAACAATTTTGCTGGGTAATAGCCCACAGCGGCTGGAGCACTGTTAAATCCATAGTGTATCCACCAATTTCCACTGTACTTTTCCTGCCATTTGGAAGGAAAAAATTTGAGTAATGTATGCCACACATTCAACCACACGATATTAGAACCCTATGATATACATGCTTACAGTTGCAAGTTATGCAAGAAAGAAATATTTATTTACCTTGAACACTTTAATTGTAATCCTTTGTCGGGTTCCATTAACATTAGATACTGGGTGTATTATAGCGCCTGGGGATATTTTTGATCCATTTGCAAGATGGAAACCTGGACAATCCATGTTATAGCACCCTGTGCGATATGTGTCTCTCTGTTTCATACAAAGGGTACATGGTCACTACTCATTATGTATTGTAGCCTTTTGTACTACATTTAAAAGACGATAATTTGAGTGAAAAGGTAGATACATACAGTCCAAATCGTGAAGAAGTGAGTATGTGAATCCCCATATTTCTTCGGGTCAACCTAGGGAGAAACTCAACAGTTCATAATAATGGCATTGAGTAAGTCCAAAATAATGGTGATAAACTAGCTAAAATCTTTACATGCCCTAATATATGCAAATGATAACTTACTTGCCATCCAACCCAAATCGAATTTTCATCTGTTTCTCGGTCACCCTCCAAGTTACCAATCCAAATCGATGTAAAGATATGACCATCGCTTATATTGTGACCATACACATCCATTGTAGCAGCAAGTCCAAAATAGCTACCCGGATGCGTCCTATGTGCTGCGAACTATAGAAGGATGAAACTTAACAAGCTTTTATAGAGAAGACAGGAAATATTGTCTTTTTAAAGACTGCATGATGGAAGCAACTCACATAAACGATGTCATTCCCATTTTTTGATGAAAAACCTTGTCCATGCCATGCCTGAAAGACTTCAAAGTGAGTATGTATTCACAGTACTGATATTTCTTTCTTTGCATGTCAAATCAAACTATATTTTCAAAGGCAAAGCATCTGTTTGGTTGGATTTGATAAGCAGACAATGAATAGTTATACAATATGGTCTAACTATCACCTGTATACGGTGCAAAGACTAGAATACAAATTATAATGTGTAAATACAACCGTTCATGTATCATACGTCAAATAAACCACTCGTGAAGATTTTGTTTTCATGTCGAAGAGAAAAACCCATCCACGGGTAGCCCAGATTTTTTTAAGGGAACCCCTTAAAAAATGTTGCAATTTTACCAAACCCTTTGGATCCTACATTCCAAAATTCCACTTCATCACTATATGATCTTAGCTCATCTCATAGTTGCATCTCTCCATAATATCCCTCCTATTGACAATAAAAGTTGCAAATCCCCAAAGATTCTAATAATCCCTCGGATAAACAATCATTTCTATGCTCACCACTATGTCTCCCCTCGTAGTTCGAACAAAATACTTATATTTGTATGAAAAATCGATTTACTTATGAAAAAGGGATTTCTATTTTCGTGCCCCTGCTTCGTTAGTTGTACTCAGTTTTCCCTAGGTCCTTAGTTTTTCCTCAGTTTTACCCAAACGTTTGTCTGAACCGCAGAAGGAGCTCGGACGGAAGGAATCCGTTAAGTTGACCGTTCCGTGCTGACGAGTGGGGTCGTGTCTTTGTGGGGTCGCGTCGTGTGGGACCGCGTCGTGTGGGGCTGGTAGGAAGGGACCGCGTGGGACGGGACGAGGCCGTGTTTGTGGGGCCGTAGCGTGTAGGGCCGTAGCGTGTGGAGCCGTGTGGGTCCGGGACGGGGGCACGAGTGGTTTGTCTCTTTCGCCCAGATTAGCAGTTTTCAATGTACCTTTTTCCTCTCTATCGCTCGATCTCATTCATATTTGATAGCCCAAATTGGTAGCAAATCTAGAGAAGCTTCTCCTTCTGTTTTTTAACGCCATTCATTTCTTTATGCCTTCGTTTTTACCCAATCAGGTAGGAAATCTAGGGCACAAATCGAGAGAGAAAATATAGGATAAGCATACAATAACCAACATAGCATAGATATATTCAGGACAGATCCAAATGTAGTACCAATAGATCCAACATAAGCTACATTTTACATGAATTTAATCTGCTCTCAGATAGAGCAGTCACAAGGTAGAGTGCAGAGGCACGTTCAACGCCTCCAGTGGCGTGTGACTCGCTTGGAGGTTGCGCAGTGAATCCCAAGTGCTTTGTGTTTGGCCATGTACGCATGCACGTTCACGGTTCCAACTCTAGCCTGCCAATGGATTCAGCATGGTTCAACAGGGTGTTGAAGTTGGTGTCGAAGAGCCTCCTGTTGCAGAAGGGGCACTTGTAAATGCCTTGAGCAAAGGGGCGGTATTGGCCGCCTGCAGCCTCCTGAGGACGTGACGAGTCTTGGTGTGGAAGGACTCGTCGTCGCTGTCGACGTCGCTCTCTCCTGTCACGTAGCACCAAAGATCGTGCAAAAAACACGGAGTCAATTGCAACGATGATTGAACAGAGTGAACAAAAAATCATGCATGATAATATGGGCTCGAAAAAAAGAGGTAGCCTCAGTTACATTGGACACACTTATATCTAGGATTTGAGTAAGTAAACCAAAGATCATGCACAACAAATTTGTACACACCAATTGTTTACTGACCAAACCCTGAATCAATTTAGGGATGCCCAAATATTCATCATCATCGGCACAAATCTGAAACAAAAGCAAATCACAAACACTAATAACGCAAGATCTAACACAAAAGGATCGAACTAGGAACAGACGAACAAGAATAACGCAAGATCTAACACAAAAGGATTGAACTAGGAACAGACGAACAGTAATAACGCAAGATCTAACAAAAAGGATTGAACTAGGAAGAGACGCAGTAATAACGCAAGATCTAACACAAAAGGATTGAACTAGGAACAGACGAACCGTAATAACGCTAGATCTAACACAAAATGATTGAAATGAGATAAGAACAAGGGAACAAAGGGTTACCTCCGAATCGTAGTCGACGATGGTGGTGTCGTAGGGGTTCTTCGGACGATGGTGGTGTCGTAGGGTTCTTGAATCGTAGCCGGACGGGCGGCGGCCGATGCGCTGCTACGTTGGAAGCAGCGACAGGGCTGGACGGGGCGGCCCGATCGCGCCGTGGGGGAAGCAGGGGGCGGGCGGCGGCGGATGCGGCTGCTGCGTTGGCAGCAGGGGCCTGGGCGGCGCCGGCCCGCGTTGGAAGCGCGACAGGGCACGGACGGGGCGGCGGCCGATCGCCGACAATGGGCATCTCATTCTTCTCCATCGCCGGCGGTTTTCTTGGGGTTTTTCTTGTTGTGGAGAAGATGATGGGACAGGAGGCGGTTGCAGTGAGCCGGTGAACGTGCGTCGAGGAGAGAAAGAGGGGCTCTATAAAGACGAAGGTGGCGTGTACGCAACACGCGTCCGCTATGCACGGCTGCAGCGTGCACCGCTACACGAGTCTAACCCTGGGATGTTTGGTGTACTCAGTTATAACCTCGCCTTATACAGAAATTTTATCTGTACTCGTTTTCCCTCGAGGACTTAGACCGGCAAGTGCAATATACTCAGTTTTACCCTCAAGTAGCTGGTCAACAGAGAGTCAACAAATGAGATTAACATAGCTAATTGAGTCATTTCATGCGCAAAAAAATCCAAAAAATAAAAACATAGTGGCAACTACTCATGGAGTCTTCCTACGCAACCTGCCACCTAGAAAACCTTAACAAACATATATAAATCAAGTTTTACCACAAATTGCCACTTCTCAGAATCACTAGTGTAGCTATGAAGATGCATGGTTTTCCACCCAAACCCCTTTGCAAAACATCTTTCCCAAAACATAGTTTGTCTAAATGATGCCATAATTGTCACACTCATGTATATTTGAATTGCAAATAATTTGATGTAGCCCAATATGAATTATATTGTACAAAACACACATTTTTCATTTTGTAATTCTTTTGTTTGAATCCCTTAGTCTATTTACTATTTATGTGCCCTTGGATTCTTAGTACTACTCAGTTTTGCCCTCAAGTACTGTCACAAATGCTCGAGAAGCCCAAACTTATCCTGATTGGTTGAGCCGTTGTCACACGGATCGACTCCACGAACCGTTGATCCACTGATCTAACGGGCAGTATACCCCTATCCGTCTCTTCGTGGCAACCTCTCTCTCTCTCTCTCTCTCTCTCTCTTCGTGGCCACCCATCTCTCTCTCTCTGTCGGTGGAGAATAAACATGAGGAATATAGTTTGGGATATAGTATTGGTATTTTGAAACGGCCTAAAAGTGGTATAATTTTGTTATAAAAATGAGGCATACATTTTTGCTGATTTCGGCGATTGCATTATTTGTCACCCCTCTAACAATTATCAACTATCTTTAGCTGTCCTTTTCTTTTAGGGAATATAGTTTGGGATATGGTATTGGTATTTTGGAAAGGCCTAAAAGTGGTATAATTTTGGTATAAACATGAGGCATACATATTTGCGGATTTCGGGGATTGCATTATTTGTCACCCCTCTAACAATTATCAACTATCTTTAGCTTTCCTTTTCTTTTAGGGAATATAGTTTGGGATATGGTATTGGTATTTTGGAAAGGCCTAAAAGTGGTATAATTTTGGTATAAACATGAGGCATACATATTTGCGGATTTCGGGGATTGCATTATTTGTCACCCCTCTAACAATTATCAACTATCTTTAGCTTTCCTTTTCTTTTAGGGAATATAGTTTGGGATATAGTATTGGTATTTTGAAACGTCCTAAAAGTGGTATAATTTTGTTATAAACATGAGGCATACATTTTTGCGATTTCGGCGATTGCATTATTTGTCACCCTCTAACAATTATCAACTATCTTTAGCTGTCCTTTTCTTTTAGGGAATATAGTTTGGGATATGGTATTGGTATTTTGGAAAGGCCTAAAAGTGGTATAATTTTGGTATAAACATGAGGCATACATATTTGCGGATTTCGGGGATTGCATTATTTGTCACCCCTCTAACAATTATCAACTATCTTTAGCTTTCCTTTTCTTTTAGGGAATATAGTTGGTAATTTCGGTGAATGCACACACTAACTTTGAAAACAACTACAAGTACATGTAACTGAATAATGGATTTGTAACAAGGTATCCCTTGTAACAACTTCTAGCGCCTGGTGAGCAATGATAAGAATCCGATCGTAATTATACAACAAAAAAACAACCAGCCATCATATTAGCTTGCTTCTTCAACTCGATCAGCTGCCTGCTTGTTCATTTTCTTCAGTTCTCCCTTCACTTCCACCAGTTCTGCATTGGGAGCATTAGGCATAATCGGAAGGTCCCTAATCGGAACGGCTCCTCTCTCCGCCGCATTCTCTCAAGTCCCCCTCCCAAATTGCGCCCCCAATAGCGCCAATTGATTCCCGCAACTGAAGCCTCTGAACGTACACATCGATCCACTCGAAATGCCTGCATTTCTTCAAGATCTGAAAACAACAACGTGAACCCTAAATCCCAAATTCGAGGGAATAACAAGAAAATCGAGAGAAAACAGAGAAATTGGAGCGAGATCTAACCTTATCCCCCTCTCTATATGGCAAGCTCTCGCATGCAACGAACTCACGTCCACGGTTGCCGTTCTCGTCCGTCTTACAGATCGACCGCTTCAGAGGCTCCTGGCGTGGGCAGTCAGGGCATCTTGTCAAAGGCACGGGTCCATACTGCGGCCATGAAGAACGGGAGGTCGAAGAGAAACTAGACATCACCCGCGTGCCGGAGAAGGGCTGCCGCTGGCGGAGAAGAAGAACAATGGGGCGCGGAGAAAGAAAGGGGAAGCAATGGCACGGGCACGGGCACGGGGCTAGCTCGGGCTCCCATTTTGCAACGGTCACCTGGGTAAGCTGTGGGTCCGGCGCGCTAACGTGGACAAGTTGTGGGTCCCACGATGATCCGGATAAGTGGAGACGTGTCCACTGGGCACCAACAGCGGCCCCACTTGGCACCAACCAACGCAACTAAACGGGATTCCTTCCGTCCGAGCTCTTTCTGCGGGTTATAGACAAGGGGGGGAAAACTGAGGAAAAACTAAGGATCTGGGGAAAACTGAGTACAACTAAGGAGCCGAGGGCACGAAAATAGAAATCCCTATGAAAAAATGTTGATCATGTATGTATGTCCATAAATAAAAATATGTACCTTTTGATTCGTAGGATTTAATCCACCTCCATGGATCCGACAGGCAATAAGAATAGCATATATGACAAGAAAATGTAATCTGATGTTAAGTTTAGACATGATGAGATGTGGAACAATTACAAGGAGCAGCCCTTTATATAGATCAATATCTCGTATCCATTTATTAGAGAAGATGTGAATTCTAAATCTCACAAATAATTAAATAAGGTACCATTGATTCTTCCTATGTCTAGCACTCAATACACAATGGACGAGTTGTAAATAAAAGTTAATAAATGTGATCTTGAAAGAAAAACTAGAAAGGCAAATAAAACTCTAGCCATGTGAAAGGCGAGAGAAAATGATTACAAAGAGGACGAGTTTATTATGTGGAGTGTCTTCTATAGCCACTCATTTCGAACGATGTGATATTAGCATGCAATGTGTCTGCAAAATTTCCATAGATTTATATCTTCAAAACACATTACAGTTCTAGTTGCCATTTATTATAGAAGATGTGAGTCTCAAATCTTCCACAAATATGCCATATGAATGTACCAATATTTAGTATAACTTGTTTCTGTCTATGTCTTGTAGTACATAAGGACAAGATGTTACTGAAAGTCAATAAATGTGAGGACTGAAAAGGTATTCGGGAAAATAAAAGCTTCACGTAATTCCATTTTTCTAGTCATTCATTACAAATATTTTAGGTATTCATGAAAACAAAATCTTTATATTTATTATTTTCTAGTCATTCATTTCAAGATATGTGAATACCAATCAGATCTTCACTAATATGCGCACTTAAAGATGTGATTTGGCATTACTTTTTGAATAAAATTTCATTTTCATACAACTTACTATTTCACAAATATGTACGCAATCGACGCTCTTGAGCGTTAAGAAATCTATTTGAAAATGCCAAAGCTTTGTCTGGTTATATTAATAAAGCAGAGAGTATAATTACAAATGAGTGATACATGTAAATGTATCTATGAACCGTGGTAATTATTATATGATATGCATTGACAATTGCATGTTCTATCATCTTCCCAACATGTTTTAAATTGATTTCAGGGATTTCCATAAAGTATTTGATACTTGACCACGGGAGGCAGATCAAAAACCTCTTTTCAGTGTTTTTGACTTTTTAGAAGTTATGAGACTCGAAATGGAGATAGATCCAACTAGCAAAAGTAGAGAACAAAAATCCCAAAAAGGAGGGAGAATGGGCCCCTGGCGTTCCCCTACCTTATCCACACCGCATAGCCACTCCTGGCCTTCCTGGCTCCATTTTCGCCTCAATATTTCCCGTGGTTGCGTGTTTTGACCTAACACAATCTATATATACCCCCTTGGTATTTTTACTCATGACGTACGGAGGCGGAGATCAAAAACATCAAAATAAAGACACAATTGTCTATCGATGGAGGAAGATCAGAGGGGGGGGACCGCTGCCCAAATTGCCTCTAGTGGTCTCTTCTGCTTCACCAACGCCTCCATATCACTCTCCACCACGAGATAGGAGTACTCCACCTCCTAGAATTTGTTTTGTGGTAGTAGGTTGATCCATATCTAGTTATGTACTTCACACTAGTTAGAGCCACATAAGCTGACTAGATAATTGTGGTCACATATGTATTTACCTTGATGGTGGATCTTTGGTTATGATATGATGAACTTGATATTATGTCAAGATATTAATATATGTTGGTAATATGCCCTAGAGAAAATAATAATAATGTTATTAGCATATTTCCATGTTCATTCTAAATGTTTATATTCCATGCTAGAATTGTATTAAGCGGGAACAATAATACTTGTGTGGTTTGTAGATAATGTTGAGTCTCTTGTGATACGTGCATTTTGCGTCATCATTATTGCTACATATAGAGTTAGTGCGAGAAGTGACGCTCCACCTTATTTGTCATTGCCTTTGGAGTTGGATCGTGCGTGTGGGCACATTTGGGCACCCCTGCAGGGTTACAATCTTATCGATAAGCCGTGTCCGCAGTTATGAACGAATTGGAGCTGTATGACTCGACCATAGACAACTTACACCTGTTGCTTCAATCATAATAATTTGTGTAGTAATTTAGCACAACCTCACTAATAAATTGTTAAAACTTGTCAACCGTGTGAGTGCTTTTGTAAGTACTTCCTTTGCGAAGGGGGGAACGCATCGGTTGGGTTATGTTTGCAGAGTATAAAATTGTTAGTTATGCGCTCTCTCACCTTCTCTGATAGACGAATGTTGTAGAGTGTCTCTATAGGTTTTTAGTGCTTGCGCGCTGCCGCTTAAACCCATCATATTGCCTATGACGTTCCTCTTGCGTCCTCTAAGTTCCCTGCGTGTCTCAAGTACAAAGGACAACTGGTTGACGAATGCTTACACGTCTTGAAGTCTTGTTAAGTACGAACCCGTACTTATTGCTGCTTTGGGACATAACCGAGCAGGTATGAAGATCGGTGTGATGAAGACAACGTTAGCAAGGTTACCCTTCCGGCTTGGCATGGGCAGGGCTATGGACACCACTAGTTATCTTCAGGACTCTTAGTCCAATTTGTATCTTGTCCGTACTCGGACGTATTTGATCTTCTGTATGATTTGGATCTATTTATATATTTGTACCTTGACTCGTTGGAGTCGTTGTTGTAATATATGTTTCTTGTGGGCTCTATTGTAATCATGTTGTAATGTTACCGCTCGTGTTAATTCATCTGGCATCACGTGTGTGATTCGTCGCGTACGTCGTGTCGGAGGGCATCTCTGAATCGATATCGTGCGGATTTCGGTGGGATCGCTGGAATCCTCATGGTACCGGTTCCGGGGCGTCACAGGTATGCATGAAGACTATCTTTATTGTCACTCATTCATGAGGTAAGGTTTGAAGATCTCGAGACATCCACAGCATATCCTAGTTCATAATAGCATCATGGTCAAACTATCTTTTGTAAGGGTCATACTAAAGATGATCTTTGAGAAACTACCGATAACTTATATATATTGACGATGTGTTTCATAGTATATCATCTGGGATCTATCCGATATCATTGTTCGACCAACAATGTTACCCACATGTGATACCAGAAACCTCCATGACAACTGTTACTCATTGTCCTATAGCCAGGAAAACTAGACTACCAATATCACATCTGCTAGTCATAGAGGCATGACTAGGGATATATTATTTGGTGCTTATTATTCCACACATGTAATTAGGTTTTTCTCAAATTTCACAATATATGGAGCTAATACAATTATTGCATAGAATATAGAGGTAATTATGAAACATTAATTATAAATTATAATACACGTTATTATTGCCCATGGGGCATATTTCATTTAGCTACTATCTTGCGGATGGCATCTATCCGAAGTGGTCTATACATTTGTGAAGCTGGTTCAAGCCCCCAAAGGTAAGAAAGAACTCCAATTTCATAATGCTCAAGCGATGGCTAGAAAAGATATGGAGCGAGATTTTGGGTTTTTGCAAGCCCAATTTTCTATTGTGAAAGGACCGTCGAAATTTTGGGATCAAGATATACTTTGATACATCATAAATGCTTGTGTGATCATACATAACATGATCATTGAGAATGAACATGGAAAAATGAGGTATATGGTGTCTATGACTTGAAGGGTCAATAGGTGCGGCCACGTCGAGGTGGAGATCGAGTGCAACGCTTTGTCAAGGAGTACCATAACATTCGAGATGCGGATGTGCACCATGATCTTCAGAATGATGTCATGGAGGAGTGGTGGAGGTGGAGTGGCGAACAAACCAGTTAAATTTACCTCTATGTTTATGTTGTACATGTTGAACTCTATGTTGTTTGTCTGTTGATTCGTGTGCTACTTGACGAACCATTTGATGAACTATTTGTATTGTAATATAATAATTTCGTATCATTTGTTTTGAATTTTTTTAGATTTATTTTAGATGAAGTTTCATAGTGTGTGTATGCAATTGTTGATGTGGTGGCATGGCCCGTGGTGACCTATTTTACATCAATTGTTGCATGTGTCAGCGGTTATGTAAAATACATCATCTGTTAAATGCGGACGTTTTTCCGATGTAAGAAATTTGTAATGTGATGTATATCAGTTTACACCCTCACTTTTCGGTGATGTAAAGTACATCATCTATTAGAGATGCTCTAATTTCGGGCTAAAGCCATCAATCTCCCTGTCACAGATCGGGCCGAAACGGCTCCCCCGTCATGAAGATGTTACCGGTTTGATCATGGGCTCCCCTAATGCTGAGTACATTTCGGAAACAATGTATGTCCTCATATTAGGAGATCAGGTGCAATGCTCTGATATCACTTGTAGCGCACAATGGTCTGGCCTAGCTCGCCACACATGAGTCAGTCCCTACCAGCTTAGGTCACCCAAAAACAAGCCTGGAGGGTGAGGTGTGCCCCACCTTATATGTTGGTCTCCCCCACAATCAACTTTCGATGTGGGACTAAACCCAACATTTCAGCGGGTTCGTCCTTGGTAACCGAAATATCAGGCATTTGCGCTCATATTTTGAAACCCATGATTGAAAATTAAAATGGATTTTGCAGCTATATCGACATTATTCTCATGTGTTTCCACGACCGATGGCGCCACATCCATGTGAAGTACCTAAATTCCACTTAATTAACTTACATGTTGCATCCTCCGGGGCCTCCGTAATAGCATTTTGCACCTTCAATAGGTGAAATAGAGTAACAACGACTATTAGTCTCTATTTTTTTGTATCCACGGCGAAAGGTGTGCTACTGCCATCGTCATTGATGAAAAATATATCAGTGATTGATGCGGCTTTATCAGACGGCAAGAATCCACTGCCCATCGGAGGGGCAGGGATACTCGAGGATAATTTGTCGAACAATTTTGACGGGTAAAATCCCACAGCTAGCTGTTGGAGCACTATTGAAGCCATAGTGCCATAGTGTATCCACCAATCTCCAGTGGACTTTTCCTGCCAATTGGTAGCAAGAAATCGAGTAATGTTTGACACACATTCAGCCACTCTTTGTAATAGTGTTACAAGCCACATGTTTAAAACTGCAAATTATGCAAGCAATGTATGTTATTTACCTTGAACACTTTTTCGATAAAAGAAATATATTAATATTAAAAGATACCAATTATACCCAGCTTCTGCAACAATGCACCTCCCTAATAGCACTGATGCACACAGCCAAAAAAGAGAAAACTAAACTAAAAAATAAAAGTCCCGCCACAGTATCCCAATCCTAGCAACAACAGTACATCCACCACAAGACAACACCTGAAATACAGACTCTCCAAAAGCGACGCCTCCAAGAAGGGAACAATGCACCAGCATCATCGTCACCCGATCAAAGATCTTAGGTTTTGACCCTGAAGATAGCCCCCGCTGTCAAAACAATGCCTCCAACAAGGTCATTGCCAGGCACAACCAGTTAAGGCCAGACCTTGGGTTTTCACCCTGAAAGGTAGGACTCTGAACTTCACATGTGTTGTCGCCCCCACTTTCATACCACTGCTGCGAATTCTAGAACACCAAGCAAGCTCCTCAACATCACGAAGATTTGAACCTTCTTTAGCTAATCCCCCAATCCCGCCTTCATGATATTCTCTGCTTTTGACTTTATCATGGATCAAAAGTCTCTTGATGTCAACACAGAACATAGCTGCTCCCTCCGGAACCAAACAGTCGGAATAAAAGCATGGGGGCGCGACCGAATACCACCCGATCATGTGAACTCCAGGCAAAAGATGCACTGTTACATTCGCTGTCGGAGCCTTTCGAAACTCATCACTCCTGCTAGATGAAGAAAGATCGGCATCAGGAACGTCTTCATCTTCACGAAAGAAGAACCCTAGGACCACCACCAAGAAAGCCGGAACAACCGGCCCCCACGCCGCCGACATGGCTGGGAACCACGATCCATCTTCCTCCTCCAACCCGGCCAGTGGAGGCCGGCAGCCATCGGGATAGCGGCTATGCACGCCCACGACGCGGAGACGGCGATGGTGCCCGCCAGGAAAGCCTAGCCGAGCCTCAATGCCGCCGCCTCGCAACCATGTACCTTGCCGCCGCTGCCCGATCCCGCTGCCGCCCTTCCTCCCCGCCAAGATCCGCCACACCACCGCGTCCCCCGCCATGATCCGGGTGATGTAGCCGAAGGCCACCACCACCAGACCCGCCGTCCACCATCGCCGCCCCTGAAGGACCCCGCCTCCGCGCGAAGGGGAGTTCATGGGCGCGCCACCATCGCCCCCCGCCTTTGGCAGCACTTTAACTGTGATCTTTTGTCATGCACGATTGACATCAGAGACCGGGTATATCGAAGCGCCCAGGGCTATTTTTGATCCATTTGCAAGCTTGAAACCTGGACAATCCATGTCACCGCACCCTGCATGGTACGTATCTGTCTGTTTCGTACAAATGTTTTACATGGTCACTACTCACTATGTATTCTAACTGTGTGCTAGCCTTGGAGAAGATAATTTGAGTGAAAGAGCCGAATACATACTGTCCAACTCGTGAAGAAGTGAGCACGTGAATCCCCATACTTTCTCGGGTTAACCTAGGGAGAAACTCAAGAGTTACGAGCATTAAGTTGTATTGAGTAGGTTCGAAATAATAATGGTTAGATTGCTACAATCTTTACAAATCCTTATATTTGCAAATGAAAACTTACTTGCCATCCAACCCAAATTGCATTCTCATCGATTTGTTTTTCGATCACCCTCCAAGTTATAAATCCAAATTGAAGTTATGATACGACCATTGCTGATATTGTGTCCATACACGTCCATTGTAGATAGTAGCCACTGGGATATGTCCTATGCACGGCAAACTACAAAAGGAGAAATTTTAAAAAGCTTGGAAAGTGAAGGTCCCAAAGTATTTTCTTGTTAAAGGCCTGGGAATAGGTAGAGTGCTCACATAAACGATATCGTGGGCATGGTTTGCTGGAAAAGATTGACCATACCATTCCTGAAATGCTTCAAAGTGAGTATGTAGTCATTCTATTTTTCATTTTCTTCTATTGTAAAAAATATTGAATGTGAAAAACCAAAATTATCAAAAGGCAAAAAATTGGTTTGGTCACAGAAATATATCAAAGAGTGATTAGTAGTTACAGAGAGGATGACTGAAAAAAAATCTAGTACAAAGACTCTAAAACAAAATATATTGTGTAAATGCAACCTTTCATGTAGTACCAGAAGCTGGATTAACCAATCATGCAGATCCCCAATTCATATCCAAATTGGAATTATTAAAAAAAAATTACAGTTAAACCAACCCATGCACCTGCACCTCCTATACTCCAAAATCCCACTCTATCACGATGAGAGAGAAATGGTTGTGGCTCGTCACATAGTTGCATCTCTCCGCAATCCCCTTCCTTTAGATAGTAAAAGTTCTTTTTCGAATGAAGAATCCTTTCTAAGTTCACAACTATGTATCGCCCCGTGGTTTGGAGTACTAATTACTGGATTTTTTTTTTACTAAAACGGTCAATTTAGTTTTGAAAAAAAAAAATTCTCATGTATGTATGTCGATGAGCCAACATATTTACCTTTTGACTGGTAGGATGCAACCCACCTCCATGGATTTAGTGAGCAATGTAAACAACATATACAGCAAGAGTATGTAATCCTAGATTAAGTTTAGACATGATGAGATGTGGGATAATCAGAAGGGAGGAATCCTTTATATATACTAGTGAATTCCCCGCACATTGCAGCGGGAATTTAAGAGCCCTTGATAGATGCATATGTAGAAGTTATGAACAAATGTAGTAAGTCACTTGCTTTTTGGGTAAAAAGTAATACGCTACTGGAGTACTTATATATGCAAAAAACAATGGTGTGTTGCTGCGATAGGTGTTATACAGATATAAGCACATGAAGGAAAAAATAAGCAATCGAAATGGAAGAAACATTAGTGATTCAACGGATAGTTGAAGCTATATGAAACAAACAGTTGGTGCAGTCTTAACCAAAGGATGGTCCCAGGTACTGATCTAGTGTTCGACCAATACAGTTAAGTAGGAAAATACACTATTAGTACTGAACATTGTTTACAATAATTATTCTTTATATTTCCTAACACACTTTTAGTACTGAACATTGTTTACAATAATTATTCTTTATATTTCCTAACACCAGCGGGCAATGTATAAGAATCAATCTCCTGGGAAATTCTGCAGTTTTCTTGAGCTGTAAAGTGGAAGAAAAAAATACTTAGTTATTACACCCATCTCAGAATAGTGGTGCTATTTCATAATGATTAATCAAGATATTTCACACTCTGTTGGCGTAGTCTGCTCGCACTACTCCATGCGTCCTTTATGACATATTATTGAAAAGCTCTAAAGTAGGAGATGCTTACTACTCGAAATATTGAGCCCCAAAGCAAGACAATGGAGTTATTGAGCCCCAAAGTGAAAAGGTGTAAATCCAAATATAATTAGCATGTAGTACACATATGGACCTGAAGTATAAGTTAAAGAAGCAATTCAAAATAATATATATGCGTTGCAGTAGACCTGTGAGGTTTTACATCTCATAAGCCTGCAAAAGTTGTAAAACCCAAGCTCAACAAACTATCAGATAATCCATATAAAGCAGTAGTGGCGGCACTACCCTGGATCCTTAAATCTTTACATGAATCACCAAAATCTGCAATTTATAAAGTGTTGCCAACTTCTGTTAGTCCTGGATTAGTAATCACAAGCACAATTAAGACCACAAAGAGTTGCAAGCAGACAAAAAGGTTTTCAATATACTCGATTCATCAATATTAATCTGACATGGACATTTTGCTATGGCTGGGACGATGGATCATACTTACCAAATGGGGCCTTGGTGGATTGAAGTTGAAGGTTGGAATATATGGTCCGGTGAATCCATCGCCGGGTGATCCTATTGTAGTAGCCGGTGTAGATATCCGGCTTGTCCAAAATATGGAAACTGCTGTTAAGTGTTAACATTTTGGCTCTAGATGCTGCGTGTTCTGGTTCTACTTCTTCTTCAGGGCACCGCTCGGACAGACCAGCTAGAGGTCGGGTTTGCACACTCGCCCGTACTACTCCTGCGGCGGCCAGGCGGGCTACGGCTGCTATGGCTGCTCGTGAGGGAGCTCTTGACGGAGAGGGTCTCATGCAGCATGCTGGTCGGTCGGCTGCGGGAGAGGTGTTGCCGCTTGGGGGGGCTTCTCCGCCCTTACCCCCACGGGCATCCTCACCTGCACCTGGCCGAGGGGAGGCCGAGGTGCGGCTTCTCCTTCCTCCGCCGCTAGTGGGGGCTCTTCACCGACACCGCCCCCGCAGACGACGCCTTCGCCACTTGGGCCCGACGGGGCTCGTTCGGCCAACCCCCCTACCGCTGATGCTGCGGTTGAGGGGGTGTTGTCCCCTTCGCCGCCCGGCCTGGAGGGCCAGCGGATGCCGCCTAGTGCGGCCTTGGGCTTGGACGTCGTCGCGGCGTCCCCTCCTTCACCTGGGGGCGAGGCTAGACCCCCTCGGGTGGAGCCTGCTAGGGGAGGGTCTACTTCGGCTGCTACCTCCCCTAGGGCTGCCACCACCTCGCGGGCCTCGGCCGTCTCCGCGGTCGCCCCCATTCGTCGAAGTACTCGCCATGGGGTCGGCATGGATGGGGCGATGGCGACGGATGAAGACTCCATGGCTAAGGCCATGCGTCGCAAGGCGGAGTCAAACCTAGACTTCTCAGGTACGGTTAATAGTTCAAAGTATCTCTTATCGTTCCCAACACCGCTTATGGCTTCTAAGTTGCATAATGTGGGGCTTTCGTTGGGTTCTCCTATTACTTCTATTGCTGTTTCGGCTAATGCTCTGAGACGTATGGAGTTTGATAGACTCAAATTTACTCCTACGATTTCGAGTAAGTCGGATACCTCTTTTTCTGACGAGGATGAGGAGGAAGCGTAC
Organism: Lolium multiflorum; assembly: GCA_030979885.1. Taxonomy (NCBI): domain Eukaryota; kingdom Viridiplantae; phylum Streptophyta; class Magnoliopsida; order Poales; family Poaceae; genus Lolium; species Lolium multiflorum. Next base: position 176,554 of record JAUUTY010000639.1, on the reverse strand, counting down.
GCCGTCTCAGACGGACAGCTTCTTTCACACCTTGTTGGAGAGGTGTCGGAGGTCGGTCTAGATGACACCGCTCTGGGCTCTTGTATTGAATTACAAGCTGCTGAGCGTAAATCAAGACTATCATCCATTAAGCGTAATGCATGGCCTAATAAAAAGGCTAAAGTGACTAAATGTCCAATTGTTTCCAAATGAATGGCATGTTTAAGAATAGCAGAGGTCTGAAGGACTTGGCTAAACACTTACACATCGCTGAAAGCATTAGGGAACATGTTTTAGATTTTGTTGCTATCTCTGAGACGGGGAAACGGAACTACTCAACAAGTTTTCTAAATCGCCTGTCAGGCGGGGAAGACTTTTCTTGGGTATCCCGTCCGCCTTGGGGGCGTTCTGGGGGCCTATTAGTTGGCATTCGAACTGCAACCATGGAAATTTTGGATAATTTTGGAGGTGACTTTCATATTAAGTTGCACATCCGGAATAAGTCTGATAATTTTATATGGAGTTTGGTGTCTGTATATGGTGCTGCCCAGGATGTTCATAAACCTGCTTTTCTTCGCGAGTTGGTTAATCTAGCAAAGGATAATCCGCACCCTATCATCATAGGCGGGGATTTTAATTTGCTTAGATACCCTCATGAGAAGAGCAGGGGCAGATTTGACACCCACTGGCCTTTCTTATTGAAAGATCGAGATGTCGCCTAGAGGGGGGGGTGAATAGGCAATTACAAACTCTTTCGGATTTGTCTTGTAAGAATGCGGAATTAAACTATCGTTTAGTTTACAAGCACAACCCTAGATATGCTAAGCTCAACTAGGTATAACAATAACAACTAGAGCTAAGCAAGGTAGGCACAAGATATATGTAGCACAAGTGATAGCAAGATATATATATACTTCAAGCACGATGGCTATCACAAGGAAAGAGAGCTCGGGTATAGAAATAACCGAGGCACGCGGAGACGAGGATGTATTCCCGTGTTCCCTTGCTTTGCAACAAGGTACGTCACGTTTGGAGGAGTGGAGGTCCCACGAAGGATTCCCCGCGCCACGAAGGCTCACCCTATTCTCCGAACCACACCCACGAAGGATAATGGCCATTTCCTTATGGTTAGCTTTTCCTCCGCTCCGGAGATGGCAAGCTCCACAACCACTTCACAAGCTCCACGAGGAGAAGCCCGGCCTCTTCACAATCTTCTTGAAGAGATCACCGAGCACCAACCGCCAAGCCAACTAGGAGGTTTCCCTCCAAGAGTAACAAGCTCACGGTCTCTCACTCGAACTAATCGTGGTGGAGAGCTCAACACTATGCAATGATGCAAAGCAAGAACACCGGAGGTGTTCAAGTCCTTCACACTCAAATCCCACCAAAGCAACGAATGCTAGGATGAGATTGGAGAGGAAGAACAAGGGGAAAAGTCAACCAAAGACTCCAAGATCTAGATCCCAAGAGATTCCCTCACTTAGAGAAGAAATGGTTTGGTGGAAGTGTAGATCTAGATCTCCTCTCTCAAATCCTCAAATATGAGCAAGAATGATTGGAGGAATCAGGGGGAGAGCAAGTTCTTCAAATAGCAACAATGGAGGTGAAGAAAGGGGAAGAACTACTTGCTCAAGGTGGAAGAAGGGCTATTTATAGTCTAGGGAGAAAAATAACCGTTGGGGAAGAAACGGGTGTAAAACGCATAAAAACGAGCTGAAAGACAGCCCAGCCGGCCAGCAGGCGGTCGACCGAGCCGGAGGAGAGGCGGTGGCCTGCCCCGAGACGGCCTGGGCGGAGCAAGGCCGGGCGGCGAGAAGGGTCACCGCGGGGAGGCCGCCGGGGGCTCTGGGGGCAGGCCAGGCTGGGGCCCAGGCGGGCCGGCGACGGCCGCAAGGGCGCCGGCGAGAGGCGCCCGGCGGTTGCTCCGGACCGTTTTTGGAGCGTTGGCTGGCTCGGTCGACCGGGTGGGTCGAAGGTGGCCCGGCAGGCCGGCCGCCCAACCGGCAGCCTCCCCTTTTTTCTTTTCTTTTTCTTCTTTTACTCTTTCTTTAATAACTTTTGCTCCCGAACCCCGATTCGAATGAAACCAGGTTTGTTTGGAAGAAAATAACAAATGCTATCCTATGGAAAGTGAAAACACAAGAATCTATAGGAGGGGATTTTATCATGAATATAAAAGGTAGAACCTTATATCATGAATAACCGGTAAAATCACCCAACCTCGAAAACGCAATAGAAGATGCATGCGGATTCGATGAACTTGGGCTTGTTGTAAAGCTAGCAACAAGCTCAAGAACCTCACACAGAGAAACACCAAGAAGCAATACGGATATGCAAAGTATGCAAAGGATTGAGCTCCCTAAGACGATGTGATCAAGTTACCCAACCGAAAGCCCCTCTTAATAGTACGGCTATGTATCCTATAATCCGGTCTCTGATACGTCTCCAACGTATCGATAATTTCTTATGTTCCATGCTACTTTATTGATGATACCTACATGTTTTATGCACATTATATGTCATATTTATGCATTTTTCGGAACTAACCTATTAACAAGATGCCGAAGAGCCAGCTGCTGCTGTTTTGGTTTCAGAAATCCTAGTAAAGAAATATTTCGGAATTGGACGAAACTTTCGCCAGTGGTCCTATTTTTGCACGAAGCTTCCAAGACCGAAGAGATAACGACGTAGGGCCACGAGGCGGCAGGGCCGGCGCGGCCCAAGCCCTGGCCGCGACCTAGCCTCTCCTCTCGTGTGGCCCCCGCGCTGACCCTCCGCCTACTTAAAGCTTCCGTCGCGAAACCCCCAGTACCGAGAGCCACGAAACTTACGGAGACGCCGCCGCCGCGAATCCCATCTCGGGATTCTGAGATCGCCTCCGGCACCCTGCCGAGAGGGGATTCATCTCCGGAGGACTCTACACCGCCATGGTCGCCTCCGAGTGATGAGTAGTTCACCCCTGGACCATGGGTCCATAGCAGTAGCTAGATGGTCGTCTTCTCCTTGTTGTGCTTCATTGTTGGATCTTGTGAGCTGCCTAACATGATCAAGATCATCTATCTGTAATACTATATGTTGTGTTTGTCGGGATCCGATGGATAGAGAGTACTATGATTATGGTGATTATCAATCTATTGTTTATGTGTTGTTTATGATCTTGCATGCTCTCCGTTATTAGTAGAGGCTCTGCCAAGTTTTTGCTCTTAACTCCAAGAGGGGGTATTTATGCTCGATAGTGGGTTCATGCCTTCATTGAATCTGGGATCGTGACAGAGGTTCTAAGGTTGTGATGTGTTGCCACTAGGGTGCTATGTCTAAGGATGTAGTTGTTGATTACATTACGCACCATACTTAATAATTGTCTGCTTTGCAACTTAATACGGAGGGGTTCGGACGATAACTCGAAGGTGGACTTTTTAGGCATAGATGCGCTTGGATGGCGGTCTATGTACTTTGTCGTAATGGATTAAATCTCACTATATTTATCATATCATGTATATGCATTGTTATGCCTTTCTCTATTTGTCAATTGCCCGACTGTAATTTGTTCACCCAACATGCTTTATCTTATGGGAGAGACACCTCTAGTGAACTGTGGACCCCGGTCCTATTCTTTACATAGTATACAATCTACTGCAATTGTGTTTTACTGTTTTCTTTGCAAACATCTTCCACTCGATACGTTTAATCCTTTGTTACAGCAAGCCGGTGAGATTGACAACCTCACTGCTTCGTTGGGGCAAAGTACTTTGGTTGTGTTGTGCAGGTTCCCGTTGGCGCCGAATCCCTGGTGTTGCGCCGCATCACATTTCGCGACCATCAACCTTCAACGTGCTTCTTGGCTCCTCCTGGTTCGATTAAACCTTGGTTTCTTTCTCGAGGGAAAACTTGCTACTGTGCGCATCATACCTTCCTCTTGGGGTTCCCAACGAACGTGTGAGTTACACGCCATCAAGCTCTTTTCTGGCGCTGTTGCCGGAGATCAAGACACGCAAGGGGAGTCTCCACTTCTCAATCTCTTTACTTTGTTTTTGTCTTGCTTTATTTTATTTACTACTTTGTTTGCTGCACCTAAACAAAACACAAAAAAATTAGTTGCTAGTTTTACTTTATTTACTGTCTTGCTCTCTATATCGAAAACACAAAAAAATTAGTTACTTGCATTTATTTTATTTGCCTAGTTTACTTTTTGCTTATTTCATCATGCTTAATCCTAAGTTTAATTTGGAAGAGATACCGGTAGGACGAGGGTGTATCATTGGAAGAGATAATATAGAAGAATTTTTCACCCATGTTAGTATGGATGAAGATTTTGAAGATATACCATTATTAAAAACTGCTCCTACTTATGAAAGTGCTTCTGCCTGTTTGATACACATGCTAGAAACTAGATTTGTTAATCTCAATCCCATAATACAACATATGTTTCTTACACTTTCGGATATGGAGATGGGGGAAAAGAGAAATTTTGTTTTAAAGGTCCTTGTTAGAGAATTTGAGGATATAGTTAAAGAAGCTAGAAAAGTTTTTATTAAGCATAAGAGGCTTGGTTTCTTTCCTAATTTTAAACAAATACTTGAAAAGATGGATATGGATAGAATTAAGTATACTAATAATGTTAATGATGGTAGGGAAATTAAAGCGCCAATACCTAGTAAACTACTAGGGATGCATGAAGCTTTGGAAAATAACTATGCTTGGCTTGTTCCTGAAAATTTGTTTGATGAGAATAGTAAGCCTAGGAGCAATGAGAGAGGAGTTACTTATATAGACCAGATACAATGCATTGTTGAGAAAACTCCCAGCTCCCAAGGTAATGATGTCAATGCTCCATCTATCGATGTTACTTGATTTGCACTTTCTGCGCCTAGCTGAAAGGCGTTAAAGAAAAGCGCTTATGGGAGACAACCCATGTTTTTACCTACAGCAATTTTTGTTTTATTGAGTCTTGAAGTTGTTTACTACTGTAGCAACCTCTCCTTATCATGTTTTTGTGCCAAGTAAAGTTTCTATGTTAAAGTTGATGTTATATTTGGGATCGCTGCGCAGAAACAGCATTGCTGTCTGTCACGAATCTGGGCACAGTTCTCTGTAGAAAATTTGAAAAAATCTGCCAATTTACGAGCGTGATCCTCAGATATGTACGCAACTTTCATTAGTTTTGAGTTTTTCCATTTGAGCAAGTCTGGTGCCAACTTTAAATTCGTCTTTACGGACTGTTCTGTTTTTGACAGATTCTGCCTTTTATTTCGCATTGCCTCTTTTGCTATGTTGGATTTATTTCTTTGATCCATTAATGTCCAGTAGCATTATGCAATGTCCAGAAGTGAAAATAATGATTGTGTCACCTCTGAATGAGTGAATTATTAATGATGCACTAACCCTCTAATGAGTTTGCTTGAAGTTTGGTGTGAAGGAAGTTTTCAAGGGTCAAGAGGAGAATGATATACTATGATCAAGAGGAGTGAAAGCTCTAAGCTTGGGGATGCCCCGTGGTTCACCCCTGCATATTTTAAGAAGACTCAAGCTTGCTTGGGGATGCCCAAGGCATCCCCTTCTTCATCGACAACATCATCAGTTCCTCCCCCGAAACTATATTTTTATTCAATCACATCTTGTGTTCTTTACTTGGAGCGTCGGTTTTTTGTTTTTGTTTTTGTTTGAATAAAATGGATCCTAGCATTCACTTTGTGGGAGAGAGACACGCTCCGCTGTTGCATATGGACACATGTGTCCTTAGGCTTTACTCATAATGTTCATGGCGAAGTTTCTTCTTCGTTAAACTGTTATATGGTTGGAATTGGAAAATGCTACATGTAGTAATTCTAAAATGTCTTGGATAATGTGATACTTGGCAATTGTTGTGCTCATGTGTAAGCTCTTGCATGCTTTTGCACCCATTAATGAAGAAATACATAGAGCTTGCTAAAATTTGATTTGCATATTTGGTCTCTCTAAGGTCTAGATAATATCTAGTATTGAGTTTTGAACAACAAGGAAGACAGTGTAGAGTCTTATAATGTTTACAATGTGTCTTTTATGTGAGTTTTGCTGCACCTGTTCATCCTTGAGTTTGCTTCAAATAACCTTGCTAGCCTAAACCTTGTATCGAGAGGGAATACTTCTCATGCATCCAAAATCCTTGAGCCAACCACTATGCCATTTGTGTCCACCATACCTACCTACTACATGGTATTTCTCCGCCATTCCAAAGTAAATTGCTTGAGTGCTACCTTTAAAATTCCATCATTCACCTTTGCAATATATAGCTCATGGGACAAAATAGCCTTAAAAACTATCGTAGTATTGAATATGTACTTATGCACTTTATATTTTATTAAGTTGCTTGTTGTGCGATAACCATGCTTCTGGGGAACGCCATCAACTATTGTTGAATATCATGTGAGTTGCTATGCATGTCCGTCTTGTCTGAAGGTCTATCATTTTAGTGGTTGGAGCATGCAAAATTGTTAGAGAAGAACATTGGGCCGCTAACTAAAACCATGAATCATGGTGGAAGTTTCAGTTTTGGACATATATCCTCAATCTCATATGAGAATAATAACTTTGCTACATGCTTATGCATTTAAGAGGAGTCCATTATTCTGTTGTCCATGTTGTCCCTGAGTTGGGATAATCTAAGCGAGAATAATCGAAATGCGAGCATTCTCCTTAGACCTTTGTACAGGCGGCATGGAGGTACCCCTTTGTGACACTTGGTTGAAACATGGCATGCGAAGATCCGGTAGTCCAAGCTAAGTAGGACGAGGTGCGGGCACTATTAGTATACTATGCATGAGGCTTGCAACTTGTAAGATATAATTTTCATAACTCATATGCTTTATTACTACCGTTGACAAAATTGTTTCATGTTTTCAAAATAAAAGCTCTAGCACAAATACAGCAATCGATGCTTTCCTCTTTGAAGGACCATTCTTTTACTTTTATTGTTGAGTCAGTTTACCTATCTCCTTCCACCTTAAGAAGCAAACACTTGTGTGAACTGTGCATTGATTCCTACATACTTGCATATTGCACTTATTATATTACTTTATGTTGACAATATCCATGAGATATACATGTTATAAGTTGAAAGCAACCGCTGAAACTTAATCTTCCTATGTGTTGCTTCAACACCTTTACTTTGATTTATTGCTTTATGAGTTAACTCTTATGCAAGACTTATTGATGCTTGTCTTGAAGTACTATTCATGAAAAGTCTTTGTCATATGATTCAGTTGTTTACTCATGTCATTACCTTTGTTTTGATCGCTGCATTCATTACATATGTTTACAAATAGTATGATCAAGATTATGATGGCATGTCACTTCAGAAATTATCTTTGTTATCGTTTTACCTGCTCGGGACGAGCAGAACTAAGCTTGGGATGCTGATACGCTCTCCGATAATTTCTTATGTTCCATGCTACTTTATTGATGATACCTACATGTTTTATGCACATTATATGTCATATTTATGCATTTTCTGGAACTAACCTATTAACAAGATGCCGAAGAGCTTTTTTTTCTGCTGTTTTTGTTTCGAAATCCTAGTAAAGAAATATTCTGAATTGGACGAAACTTTCGCCTGGGGTCCTATTTTTGCACGAAGCTTCCGAAGACCGAAGAGATAACGAAGTAGGGCCACGAGGCGGCGAGGGGTGGCCGCGCCCAAGCCCTGGCTGCGCCGACCTAGCCTCTGGGCCCCTCGTGTGGCCCCCGCTGACCCTCCGCCTACTTAAAGCTTCCGTCGCGAAACCCCCGCACCGAGAGCCACGATACGGAAAACCTACGGAGACGCCGCCGCCGCGAATCCCATCTCGGGGATTCAGATCGCCTCCGGCACTGCCGGAGGGGATTCATCTCCGGAGGACTCTACACCGCCATGGTCGCCTGGAGTGATGAGTGAGTACCCCCGGACCATGGGTCCATAGCAGTAGCTAGATGGTCGTCTTCTCCTTGTTGTGCTTCATTGTTGGATCTTGTGAGCTGCCTAACATGATCAAGATCATCTATCGTAATACTATATGTTGTGTTTGTCGATCCGATGGATAGAGAGTACTATGATTATGGTGATTATCAATCTATTGTTTATGTGTTGTTTATGATCTTGCATGCTCTCCGTTATTAGTAGAGGCTCTGCCAAGTTTTTGCTCTTAACTCCAAGAGGGGGTATTTATGCTCGATAGTGGGTTCATGCCTTCATTGAATCTGGGATCGTGACAGTAGGTTCTAAGGTTGTGATGTGCTGTTGCCACTAGGGATAAAACATTGATGCTATGTCTAAGGATGTAGTTGTTGATTACATTACGCACCATACTTAATGCAATTGTCTGCTTTGCAACTTAATACGGAGGGGGTTCGACGATAACTCAAGGTGGACTTTTAGGCATAGATGCATGGATGGCGGTCTATGTACTTTGTCGTAATGCCCGGATTAAATCTCACTATATTTATCATATCATGTATATGCATTGTTATGCCTTTCTATTTGTCAATTGCCCGACTGTAATTTGTTCACCCAACATGCTTTATCTTATGGGAGAGACACCTCTAGTGAACTGTGGACCCCGATTCTTTACATAGCATACAATCTACCGCAATTGTGTTTTACTGTTTTCTTTGCAAACATCTTCCACTCGATACGTTTAATCCTTTGTTACAGCAGCCGGTGAGATTGACAACCTCACTGTTTCGTTGGGGCAAAGTACTTTGGTTGTGTTGTGCAGGTTCCGTTGGCGCCGATCTCCTGCGCCGCATCACATTTCGCGACCATCAACCTTCAACGTGCTTCTTGGCTCCTCCTGGTTCGATTAAACCTTGGTTTCTTTCTGAGGGAAAACTTGCTACTGTGCGCATCATACCTTCCTCTTGGGGTTCCCAACGAACGTGTGAGTTACACGCCATCAGTCTCCCATCAACCACCTTGAGACCGGTAAAAGGAAAACCTAGCAAGGCCATACCTTTGCCTTGCGCATCCCGCTTGATCTTGATGATAACTCTTCAAGCTTCACTCAAGCCGGAATGCCTCTCTTGATCAATGTTGCTTTGTGAAGACTCACAAATGCTCCCCCATACACTATGATGGGAAAGCTCCATTGATACACATCTTCACATGTCCATTGTCACCAAATGGACGGCAAGCTTCAAGCATGTGATCCACTCAAGATGCTCATCTTGAACTTGCCCAACTCAACCTTGTATCTTCTCATACTCACTTAAGATAGAGCATGGCTAATATTGAGTTCCACATAAGAACTCCATCTTCATTTCTTCTTCTTGATCATATCACATATATATCTTCATACCGATGATCTTGATGCCAATACACAAGGTATACCTTTATCTTCATGGCATCCATACTTGAATCCAACACATGGAGTACAAGTAGTACCTATGGAATATTCCTTCATATAAACTCAATGAAAACATTAGTCCATAGGGGTTGTCATTAATTACCAAAACCACACATAGGGGCAATATACCCTTACAATCTCCCCATTTTGGTAATTGATGACAACCACAATAAGAGGGTTTATATAATGAAAATTAGAGACAAGTACGCAACTTATCCGAGAATAAGTTGTATACAAGAGGTTGTATTTGATATGGTCAAGTAACACAAAGCTACTATCCCATATCAAAACCAACTCTACTCACACAACTACAACTAATGCAAGGGATGTGAGTAGAACCAATATATATAGAGCAAACTCCCCCACAATGTATGCACGTGTGATGAACATGAATTCATTGCATACATTGTCAAGATTAACCTTTGGGGCAATTTCCACTATATATATACAACCATGCAAGACATATAAATATGGAATGCATGAGAGGCAAAACACTTAAGCACAAACCAAACTTAAGTATAAAACCATCCCTTAAACCCTCTAAACTTCTCCCCATTGGCATCGATTGTCAAAATGGGTGAAAAATTTAGAAAGCCAACATAATGTGAGTTCCTCCCCAAGGTGTGCACTTCTCATAATTTGAGTGGAATCAAATGCACATATCCAATGATGAATACTTGAAGGAAGTCAAACTATATTGAGGATCAAAGATTGCACAAGGATAACATGGTGAAGGAAGCTTTAACAAATAAAGCAAGCAATCAAAGATCCAATTGGACGAACAAAGATATCATGATAAGAGAGATATAGTGCTCTAAATAAAAATAAGGAAGCTCCCCAAGGTTCATGCATAATTTATAATGTTTGCATTTGAATACAATATGCATAAACATGGAATCCTCACTCCCTATATATCACTTAGAACGCAACTAGGATAAAGAGAATATGCTTATCAAGAACAACTTTAGTCCAACAATTACGAGATATGAGTGCAAGAAGAAAGACAAATAAACCAAGCACTCATAAATCTCCTTTACCAACACCACTAAGAAACAAAGGATAAAAGATGGTTGGCAAAGAACAAAGATATCAAGGTGATGGATTAACGCTCTTATGTATATAAGTTTCTAAAGTGGACAAAATGATCCATAAAGAAACATGCACACACAAGAGGTTAACAAAATAAATAGGACTAGATATCCAAAATGAAGTCATAAAATATACCAAAGGATGTTTGCTTAAAAGCATATATAGCCTATGGCTCCACTTTTCACTTATGGTATATAAATGAACTTCAACCAAATAAAATCTCAAAAACATCACAACTAACAATAAGGGAAGTAAGGCTAGTTGGAATGTTTTGAGAAAGGCAACAAGTATCTCAAATACGGATTTATTTTACAAATTCATCAATATTGCACACAAGAGCTCTTTGAGGAATTGATATGCAATAAATTGCTAGAGGGCATATTTGTGATAGGTGAATCATAAAATATGATATATATATATAACCTATCATATGCATCTTCTCAAATTACTCAAATGTTCAATAAGAGGTTTTATTTTAAAAGGGTTTTTCAAGAACCGCAATATTTTTGAAATAAATAATTTCATGCCAAGATACAACCTACAAGAGATTGGATGCTATATGAGAATGCATGAATAAGATACTTGTTACGGAGATAGCAATGGCTTGATGTAGTGGATAAGAGTTCATCGATCATCCTAACTTGACTCCAATTCTCATATGGTGACAACACCTTCCTTATAGATGAGACAAGCCTCCATTGCATCTCCAATGTACCTAAAACATCATTCAAGTACATCTTGGTCCCCAAACTTATTGGGTCCAAAATGGTTAGACTAACCACAATACATAGGATACACTCCATATCAATATGTGCATATTTGTAGATGAAATTTGAATTTCATGCACATCTTAGCCGTTTAGGATTTGATGGAGTATACCCTATATAATGGATCGAAGAAAGAAAGCATGCTATAAATATAAATAAATTGCATATAAGCACGCACAAAGACTTTTAAAGATCCAAGAAAGATATACTTTGGACAAAACACCAAATGAATTGAATAAGGCATAAAGGTGTGACCAAACAAATTTGTTGTCCAAATTATATCAAAGACGCAAATCACAAAAGATTTGTTCAACAAAGTTCAACGAATGAACTAAGAAGAAACCATTGAGCATAAAAGATGAAATAAAGCAAGCATGCTCAAAGATTTATCTCATTCAACAAATAAAGCATAGAAGAAGGAATGAGATAGCAAAACTCCCAAAAAGAGCAAGGTTCAAACAAATAAACCAAACCCTCTACACTTTTCACAATGGCACAATGTACCGTAAGGAAAAGGTTTGTCTTCCAAAACAAACACTTGATATGAATCAAGAGAATTTATCAAAAGATTTTTTTTTAAGGGACAAGGAAGACACATGGGAGAAACAAAGATTTCTTGGAAATAAAATAAGTAAATAGGAAGCAATCCAAGGTGAGGATGATCCATGAATTCAACCACATAAAAGGTTATCAATTGTCAAAGACAATGAGTATATTGGAAATAATTTCCGGTGGTGAATTGACAATGATAGTAAGGATCAACTTCACAATAAAAGGCATAGGATAAGTATATAGAATTAAGCACTATGCACGGATGAAGATTCTTGATAGCTTCAACTAGTCAAACAATCACGCACGGCAATGATTAGAATAACATGAAGCAAACGGTGTCCTAAATAAGATATAGAAATATGTATTTGAGGAAAAACCGTACCAAGAATTTCTTACTCAAACAAGAATCCATAAGATGAGCCAATAAAAGTTTTTCAATAGAAATGGAGCTTGTTTGAACAAACATGTCACCTAGAAACAAGATAATTAAGAGCATCAACTCTAAGTGGCATAACCTCATATGTTCACATTTTCTAGGCTTGTGATATGTACAAAACATATTACTCCCCCATAATGTGATAAAACATTTCTTCTAAACAAGAGGCAACTAAAATTCAACTAGAGATGATTAATGGACATTTAGAATTTGAATTCTCATGAGTATGGCATGCCACATAGTGACTAGATAATCTTGCAATATCAATACTAGGTGGTGATACCCATGTACACACATTTTAGAGAAAGAGAGATGCACAATTGATACGTCTCCGTCGTATCGATAATTTCTTATGTTCCATGCCACTTTATTGATGATATCTACATGTTTTATACACATTATATGTCAATTTTTGGAACTAACCTATTAACAAGATGCCGAAGTGCCACTTCCTGTTTTTGGTTTCAGAAATCCTAGTAAAGAAATATTCTCGGAATTGGACGAAATCACCTCCCGGGTTCCTATTTTGCCCGGAACCATCCAACACCCGAGAGCGCCAGGGGCCTTGGGCCCAGATGACATGGTGGCGGCAGGGCGGGCCCGCGCCATTCTATGGTGTCGTCGCCTCGTTGACCTCCGCCGCCCTTCGCCTATTTAAAAGCCCCCGCATCGAAAACCCGACGGAGACCCACGACACGGAGAAACCTTCCGAGCGCCGCCATCGCGAAATCAAGATTCGGGGACAGAACTCTGTTCCGGCACCCCGCGGGGAATTGCCCCCGGAGTCATCTCCACCGCCGTCTCCACCGCCATCTTCACTGCCATCGTGCCTCCATGATGAGGAGGGAGTAATTCACCCCCTGGGGCTGAGGGCTCTACCATAGCTATGTGGTTAATCTCTCTCTCTACTCAATACAATGATCTCATGAGCTGCTTTACATGATTGAGATCCATATGATGAGTTTTGTATCGCTACTAGTTGTGTGCTACTCATGTGATGTTATTAAAGTAGTTCTATTCCTCCTACTTGGTGTAAAGGTGATTAGTGTGTGCACCTGTGGTTCTTGTCGTAGGCTATGATCACGATCTCTCGTAGATTGTGGAGTTAATTATCATTATGATAGTATTGATGTGATCTATTCCTCCTTCATAGTGTGCACTATGTTAGTTCTTGGTTTATTTTGCAAAGATCTATTATGCTCTAAGGTTACTTAAATATGAACATGGAATTGTGGAGCTTGCTATTGAGGTGTAATCCTACGCAATGATGTTCATTATCAAACAAGAGTGTATGTAGCACATATGAGAAGAAGTATTTATTATGCGATCAATGTTGAGAGTGTCCACTAGTGAAAGTATGATCCCTAGGCCTTGTTTCCAATACTGCAAACACCGTTTATTTACTGTTCTACGCATGTTTACTCGCTGCCATATTTTATTCAGATTGCTATTACCACTCATATACATCCATATTACTTGTATTTCACTATCTCTTCGCGAACTAGTGCACCTATACATCCGACAAGTGTATTTGGTGTGTTGGGGACACAAGAGACTTCTTGCTTTGTGATTACAGGGTTGCTTGAGAGGGATATCTTTGACCTCTTCCTCCCCGAGTTCGATAAACCTTGGGTAATCCACTTAAGGGAAACTTGCTGCTGTTCTACAAACCTCTGCACTTGGAGGCCCAACACTGTCTACAAGAATAGAAGCACCGTAGACATCAAGCACTTTCCTGGCGCCGTTGCCGGGGAGGAAAGGTAAAAGGCACTCATACTCCGGTTCCAGGTAATACTTTTCTGCGCCATTGTGTGTGTGCTCGAAGCTATTTCCTTTAGACTCGCAATTGCGACATTTGGTTTTCTTGTTTACACTAGTTAGGCATAATGGACAACAAAGAGCTTCTTATTCTATTTCCTGATTTAAGACATGGATGGTTTGATAAAAAAAAAAAAAAACCTATAGAACCTTATTTACATGATAGTAGCAATGTTATTAGTATGAATGCAATTACTGCTAATGCTATGAAGAAGTCTAAGCTTGGGGAAGCTGGTTTACATAAAAATAATCTTTTTAGCTCCTCCGCTTTGGAAGAAATATTTTGTTCTGATAATGCTTTATCTCCCATATGCGATAACTTTAATGATGCTTCTGATATTTTAAATCCACCTGCTGAAAGTATTCCGTATAAAATACCTATGAAAATTATTGAACGTGTTATGGATAACGCTATGAAGGGGATGGAACTGTCCATCCTAGTAATCATTTACTGTTTTTGCATGAATTATGCGGGTTATTCAAGTGTGCGGTATTTCAATGGATGAAGTTAGAAAGAAATTATTTGATATGTCGCTGTCCGTAAAGCGGCGCATTGGTATAAAATGCTGAAGGACGGGCGCTCTCTTGATTGGAAGGATATTGTGCCTCTATTTTATTCCAAGTTCTATCCTCCAAGTGAAATTCACAAAGATCGAAACCATATATATAATTTCTGGCCTCATGATGGAGAGAGGATTGCCCAAGCATGGGAGAGATTGAAGACTTTAATGCTCAAATGCCCCAATCATGAGCTTCCATATCATCATTGATAATTTCTATGCAAGACTTTCTTTTCAAGATAAGACCTTGCTGGATACTACTTGTTCTGGATCATTCACGAGCAATAAAGAAGAGTTTAAAAGGGACCTTCTTGATCGGATTAAGGAGAACGCTGAAGATTGGGAGAACGACAAAGGTAAAGAGTCAGGTATATACTATGATTATGAATGCATTGAAACTTTTATGAATACTGATAAATTTCGAAATATGAGTGCTACTTATGGTCTTGACTCTCAAGTTGCTGCAAATCTTTATAAAGCCTTTGCTTCTCATTTAGAATTGCCTAAAAAGAATTTTGATAAGTATCATGAACCTTTTAAAGAGTCTTGCATGAAGAATGACATTGTTGTTAATGATTGCAATAAGCATGCTCAAACTCCTAAGAATGCTATTTCCTATAAGCATGTTAATTTTTGTGGAATACATAGACCTTGTGGAATTAATCAAATAGAAGATGAATATTGTATCCATCACAGAAATGAAAAAACTAGAAAGTGGTCTAGAGCTCTAGATGATCTTGGAGAAAAAGTGTGTGCCCTCTATCCTTTTATTTGTGAACTTTGCCATAGAGTTGGTCATTTTAATTTTCAATGTTCCTCCAATGATAATTCAAACCCCATGAGTGCTGCAAATTTGTATTGTGATGATGAAATTACTCCTAATCAATGAACTTACCTTATTTTTGAAGTGTGAAGAGTTATCAAGAAAAATTTCTTTGTTAAATATTAACGATCTTGATATTGATGATGTCCTGCATGGTTGTCTTTCTTATTGCATTGATAATAACCATACAAATACTTACATACAGAATATTTTAGAAGATGACACCTTGCCAAAATATGATAGGACCACTGTGTGTTTTCAATTAATTAATGAAAAGGAGGGATCCTCCCAAGTTTCTTCTATTGTTTCTAAAAGAAAATCAGGTTATGCGGACAAGCCACCATTCAAGCCTCTTCCTCCTAAAGAAGGGAACGAGGAGAAGGAGAAGAAGAAGAAGAAGAAGGGAACGAAGAAGAAGAAGAAGAAGGAGAATAAAAAGAGATAACGTATCCCCGCGTGAACGAGATAACGCTAGGTAACCGTAAGTATGTTGCTCCTAATGATTATTGTGATAATGAATCTGAATACGATGATCTTCCTATGCCCTTTACATACATTAGTGATCATGATTTGAATGAGCACACTACCTTTGATATTGGAAATCTCTTTGGTACTGATTATGAAATTAATGATGATAGCATTATTCATGTCCCCTTAAACGATGATATTGAAAGCTCTAAGCTTGGGGATGTTGTGCTTGAAGGTCCTGTATTTGAGACCTCTAATTTTAGTGAAAATGATGATATTACATATTCAGGTTTAGATAATTGCTATAGAGATGTATATGACACATGTTACAATTATCCTTATGAAACTTGTCATAGTTATGATGGGCTTGCCAAAAAAAATTCTTTTAATATGCAACTTGTTTACCATGTTCAAATTCTTGATAATAATCTTGCTCCAATTACTATTAATGAGAATAACTCTTCTTATGCCAAAATTAATGATACTTCTATGCATATGAACCATGATAAGAATGTTTTAAGTGACGGGTATATTGTGGATTTCATCAATGATGCTACTTATTATGAGAGAGGGAAATATGGTTATATGCATCTTAATAATATTAAGTTTCCCCTCTTTATGTTGAGAATCTTTAAGTTACTCGTGTTTTATCCTCTTATGCTTGCCACTTTGCTCTTCATGAATTCATTTGTGTATAAGATTCTTTTGCATAGGAAGCATGTTAGGCTCAAATGTGTTTTGAATTGCCTCTTGAAGCTCTCTTTTGCTTCAAATACTATTTCTTGCAAGTGCATCGTTGAAATTGCTGAGCCCATCTTAATGGCTATAAAGAAAGAACTTCTTGGGAGATAACCCATGTGTTATTTTGCTACAGTACTTTGTTTTATATTTGAGTCTTGGAAGTTGTTTACTACTGTAGCAACCTCTCCTTATCATGTTTTTGTGCCAAGTAAAGTTTCTATGTCAAAGTTGATGTTATATTTGGGATCGCTGCAGAAACAGCATTGCTGTCTGTCACGAATCTGGGCACAGTTCTCTGTAGAAAATTCGAAAAAATCTGCCAATTTACAAGCGTGATCCTCGATATGTACGCAACTTTCATTAGTTTTGAGTTTTTCCATTTGAGCAAGTCTGGTGCCATCTTTAAATTCGTCTTTACGGACTGTTCTGTTTTGACAGATTCTGCCTTTTATTTCGCATTGCCTCTTTTGCTATGTTGGATTCATTTCTTTGATCCATTAATGTCCAGTAGCTTTATGCAATGTCCAGAAGTGAAAAGAATGTTTGTGTCACCTGAACATGTGAATTTTTGATTATGCACTAACCCTCTAATGAGTTTGCTTGAAGTTTGGTGTGAAGGAAGTTTTCAAGGGTCAAGAGAGGAGGATGATATACTACGATCAAGAAGAATGAAAAGTCTAAGCTTGGGGATGCCCGTGGTTCATCCCTGCATATTTCAAGAAGACTCAAGCATCTAGCTTGGGATGCCCAAGGCATCCCTTCTTCATCGACAAAGTCGTGTTCCTTCTCTTGAAACTATATTTTTATTCATCACATCTTGTGTTCTTTACTTGGACCTGATATTTTTGTTTTTGTTTTTGTTTGAATAAATGATTGTGTGGGAGAGAGACGCTCCGCTGGTTCGTATGAACACATGTGTTCTTAGCTTTTAATTTTCATGGCGAAGGTTGAAACTGCTTTAAATGTTATATGGTTGGAAACGGAAATGCTACATGTAGTAATTGGTATAATGTCTTGAATAATGTGAAACTTGGCAATTGTTGTGCTCATATAGATCTTGTTTAAGCTCTTGCATCATGTACCTTGTACCCATTAATGAATAATTACATAGAGCTTGTTAAAATTTGGTTTGCATGATTGGTCTCTCTAAGTCTAGATATTTTGGTTGAGGTGTTTGAACAACAAGGAGACGATGTAAAGTCTTATAATGCTTACAATATGTTTATATGTGAGTCTTGCTGCACCATTTTATACTTGAGTTTGCTTCAAATAACCTTGCTAGCCTAAGCCTTGTATCGAGAGGGAATACTTCTCATGCATCCAAATCCTTGAGCCAACCACTATGCCATTTGTGTCCACCATACCTACCTACTACATGGTATTTCTCCGCCATTCCAAAGTAAATTGCTTGAGTGCTACCTTTAAACAATTCAAAATTTATTACCTCTTATTTGTGTCAATGTTTTATAGCTCCGAGGAAGTATGTGGTGTTTATCTTTCAATCTTGTTGGGCAACTTTCACCAATGGACTAGTGGCTTCATCCGCTTATCCAATAATTTTGCAAAAAGAGCTAGCAATGGGATTCCCAGTCCCAAATTAATTAACAAAATAGACACTCCTCCATGGTATGATGATTGTTGCACCCAAAGATTCGGTTAGCCATGGCTTGAGAAAGCAAAGGTGGGGAGGAGTGTCATCATAATAAAACTAAAATAAAAAGGCACTCCTTCATGGTATGAGATTGTTGGCAGGCACCCGAGGATTCGGTTAGCCATGGTTTGTGAAAGAAAGGTTGGAAGGAGTGCCACCCAAAAATAAAATAAAATGGGAGCCGCTTTGAAGGTTTGGTGGCAAGGTTAGAGTACCCGCTACCATTCGTTGACAACAACAAACACCTCTCAAAACTTTACTTTTATGCTCTCTATATGTTTTCAAAATCAAAGCTCTAGCACAAATATAGCAATCGATGCTTTCCTCTTTGAAGGACCATTCTTTTACCTTATTGTTGAGTCAGTTTACCTATTCTTTCTATCTTAGAAGCAAACACTTGTGTAAATTGTGTGCATTGATTCTTACATGTTTACCTATTGCACTTGTTATATTACTTTGTGTTGACAATTATCCACGAGATATACATGTTAAAGTTGAAAGCAACCGCTGAAACTTATATCTTCCTTGTGTTGTTTCAAAGCTTTCTACTAAGAATTTATTGCTTATGAGTTAACTCTTATGCAAGACTTATTGATGCTTGTCTTGAAAGTATTATTCATGAAAAGTCTTTGTTATATGATTCATTTGTTTACTCATTATCTTCATCATTGCTTCGAATCTCTGCATTCATCTCATGTGCTTTACAATAGTATGATCAAGGTTATGATGGCATGTCACTTCGAAATTATCTTTGTTATCGTTTTACTCTCTGGGACGAGCAGAACTAAGCTTGGGGATGCTGATACGTCTCCGTCGTATCGATAATTTCTTATGTTCCATGCCACTTTATTGATGATATCTACATGTTTTATACACATTATATGTCATATTCGTGCGTTTTGAACTAACCTATTAACAAGATGCCAGTGCCGGTCCTGTTTTCTTCTGCTTTTTGGAAATCCTAGTAAAGAAATATTCTAATTGGACGAAATCACCTCCCAGTTCCTATTTTGCCCGAACCATCCACAACGAGAGCCGAGGGGCCCTGTGGCCCCAGATGACATGGTGGGCCAGGCTTGGCCCGCCACCCCATGGTGTCGTCGCCTCGCTGACCCCTGCGCCGCCTCTTCGCCTATTTAAAAGCCCCCGATCGAAACCCTGACGAGACCCACGATACGGAGAAACCTTCCGAGCCGCCGCCATCGCGAAATCAAGATTCGGGGGACAGAACTCTGTTCCGGCACCCTGCCACGGGGAATTGCCCGGAGTCATCTCCACCGCCGTCTCCACCGCCATCTTCATCGCCATCGCTGCCTCCATGAGGAGGGAGTAGTTCCCCCCTGGGGCTGAGGGCTCACCGTAGCTATGTGGTTAATCTCTCTCTGTACTCCAATACAATGATCTCATGAGCTGCTTTACATGATTGAGATCCATATGATGAGCTTTGTATCGCTACTAGTTGTGTGCTACTCATGTGATGTTATTAAAGTAGTTCTATTCCTCCTGGTGTAAAGGTGATTAGTGTGTGCACCCTGTGGTTCTTGTCGTAGGCTATGATCACGATCTCTCGTAGATTGTGGAGTTAATTATCATTATGATAGTATTGATGTGATCTATTCCTCCTTCATAGTGTGCACTATGTTAGTTCTTGGTTTATTTTGCAAAGATCTATTATGCTCTAAGGTTACTTAAATATGAACATGGAATTGTGGAGCTTGTTAACTCCGGCATTGAGGGTTCGTGTAATCCTACGCAATGATGTTCATTATCAAACAAGAGTGTATGTAGTACATATGAGAAGAAGTATTTATTATGCGATCAATGTTGAGAGTGTCCACTAGTGAAAGTATGATCCCTAGGCCTTGTTTCCAATACCGCAAACACCGTTTACTTATTCTACTGCATGTTTACTGCCCATATTTTTTCAGATTGCTATTACCACTCATATACATCCATATTACTTGTATTTCACTATCTCTTCGCGAACTAGTGCACCTATACATCTGACAAGTGTATTTGGTGAGTTGGGGACACAAGAGACTTCTTGCTTTGTGATTTGTGGTTGCTTGAGAGGGATATCTTTGACCTCTTCCTCCTGAGTTTGATAAACCTTGGGTAATCCACTTAAGGGAAACTTGCTGCTGTTCTACAAACCTCTGCACTTGGAGGCCCAACACTGTCTACAAGAATAGAAGCACCCGTAGACATCAACAATGCATATCACTCCCCCAAAATGGGATATTCCATTAATCACTCAAAGAGAGCCAAATAAGATATCATCAAGATGCATTAGGCTCAAAACAATACACGAGTATATGATGAGACAAACAAACATACTTGAATACACAAGATAGGCAAGTAAGACTCAACACATACAAACACATATTTGATACACAACCAAACATGCAAAGGGGCAAATAACTTACAATGAATATGAAGAGTTGAAGTATAAGTTACCGCAAGGAGGAACATTGGATATAAGATATAGATAATGATCCATACGACTTGGCTTAAAAATAATATATGAAGATCCCTTAATTCTTCATGAATTAGCCAAGTCTCCAATGACCTCCACATGTACCTATTGATCACGTTTGAGCTTGTTGGTCCCCAACCGAGTTGGGTCCTAAGAGGTTAGCCACAATAGGCTTGGCAACCCAAATGGTCCTTTTCTTGAGACCACTTTGAGTTCCAACAAACTTGGCAAACACATTCCTTATCCTTCCCTAGAGAATAATCATCATCAACAATTATAGGGTTAGATAAGGTACTACCTAAACATGAAGAAGCAAAGTGTCCCTTCACACGACATAAGTAGCAAGTGTTCCCCTTTCTCTTCTTTATTGATTTCTTCTCTTGGGGAACAATATCTTGATTCTTCTTGGGAAGTGGCCTATCTTCAACTTGAGGTCGAGCATGAGCTTGACCTTGACCTTGTGGCCGTTTCCCTTGTTGTTTCTCACTCAAGTGCTTCTTCTTCTTCAATGGGCATGATCTAACATGATGCCCTTCAACCTTGCACTTGAAGCAAACCATCTTGGCCGGATCCTTGACTTTGTCTTGGCCCTTCTTTTTGTTGCTCTTGCTCTTGGACTTGTTCTTGTTATTGGAATTGAATCCAAGTCCACTCTTGTCATTGGGGGATTGTTGCATACTCAACATCTTGTCAAGTGCGGATTTCCCTTCATGACGCTTTTCCAAGTCTTTCTTTAAAGAAAGGACTTGGGCCTCGAGCTCTTTTATTTCCTCTACATGGTTAGTAGAAATACAAGTACTAGAGGAAGTAGAAGTTTCATTGTTAGAGCAACAAGGCAAGGCAAGTAATCCAACACAAGGTGTATCACTAGTTTGACTAGATGGACTACTAGGACTAGCACATGTCGATATAGCATTTGTAGTAGAGATTGTGCTAATGTCCACATGAGGCTCACAAGATGTTACCTTAGTGATACAAGCCTCATGAGCTAACTTTAGCCCATCATAGGAAGTTAGAAGATCCTCAAGAGAGTGTGAGAGCGTTTTATTGCTTTCTTCCAATTCCCTACAATTACTAGTTAGCAACTCAAGTTGAGCCCTTAGCTCAACATTCTCCTTTAAGGTAGATGCTTCACAAGAAGTAGAGTTAGTAGCACAAGCATCAACAATAGTTTTCTCTTTTTCATGCATATAGGATTCAATTTTTTGTGTAAGCATAAAATTAGTATGCTTCTCATCTTTTAGCTCATGCTTGAGGAGAGTGAATCTCTTTTCCCCATTTTCAACATGGGACTCCAACTCCACTATGGTTTCCCTATATTTACTCAAGGTATCCATAGAGTGTTCGAGATTAGCACGAGCTTCTTTATTACCATGAAGAGAAGCATATACCATTGCCATATTATGCACCAAGATATTATATTCTTCATCATTATCATCATCATCACTCTCATCATTAGAGGAAGTGTTAGGAGTCAAAGTAGGAGATACCTTTGATCCATTTGCCATAAGGCACATGTGCATACCGGAGGATGAAGATGAAGAAATTCTTGAATCCTCATTTGAAAACATGTCTTGATCCATAGAGTGTTCGGTTTCCTCTACTTTGTTAGTCAACAAGCAACTAGAGGAAATAGAAGCATTTTGATTATGGGAGCAAGACAAGACAAGCATATCATCATGGGGTTTATGTGAGCAATTTACACATGATATGCGAGGGCTATCAACACAAGCATGTAGATTATTTTCAATGCTAGATGTGTTTAAGTCCAAGGAGGAAGCATTGCAATGGGATAGAGATGAAGAATCATCACTATTGAGCACAATATCAACATTGCAATTTTCCTCACCACTCACCATATCATTACCTCGTGTCTTGCTACACGTTGGTGAAGTGGAAGAAGATGAGAACTCATCACGGCCGGAGGTGGAAGCAACTTGGAGCTCTTCATGATGTGAAGGGGAAGAGAGCTCCTCGGAATCACCACCAACCAAATGAGAAGTGGATCCACCAAACATTTCCTTAAGCTTGATCCACATCTCATGAGACGATTTTCGCTTTATATATATCAAGAACCTATGAAAATCTGGTCTCAAAGAGAATACAAGCTCATTAGATACTAGAGCTTCAAGATGTAAGTTTTTCTCATCCTCTAAAGATAGATTTTGAGAGTCCATCGGAGGAGAAAAACCTACATCTAGAAATTGCTCAATGTTTGGACACAAGGTCCGAAGTTTGCAAAGCAAGCAATTTCGCCACAAAAGATAATTTGTGCCAACAAAGATAATTGTGTCATTGTGCACTATATTACTAGCCGACATCTTTACTCTCAAGGCGGTGAAGCCTTAAACAAGGAGAGACCTTGCTCTGATACCAATTGAAAGATCGAGATGTCGCCTGGGGGTGAATAGGCAATTACAAACTCTTTCGGATTTGTCTTGTAAGAATGCGGAATTAAACTATCGTTTAGTTTACAAGCACAAACCCTAGATATGCTAAGCTCAACTAGGTATAACAATAACAACTAGAGCTAAGCAAGATAGGCACAAGATATATGTAGCACAAGTGATAGCAAGATATATATATACTTCAAGCACGATGGCTATCACAAGGAAAGAGAGCTCGGGTATAGAAATAACCGAGGCACGCGGAGACGAGGATGTATTCCCGTGTTCCCTTGCTTTGCAACAAGGTACGTCACTTTGAGTGGAGTAGGAGGCGCCACGAAGGCTCACCCTATTCTCCGAACCACACCCACGAAGGATAATGGCCCTTTCCTTATGGTTAGCTTTTCCTCCGCTCCGGAGATGGCAAGCTCCACAACCACTTCACAAGCTCCACGAAGGAGAAGCCCGGGCCTCTTCACAATCTTCTTGAAGAGATCACCGGAGCACCAACCGCCAAGCCAACTAGGAGGTTTCCCTCCAAGAGTAACAAGCTCACGGTCTCTCACTCGAACTAATCGTGGTGGAGAGCTCAACACTATGCAATGATGCAAAGCAAGAACACCGGATGTGTTCAAGTCCTTCACACTCAAATCTCACCAAAGCAACGAATGCTAGGATGAGATTGGAGAGGAAGAACAAGGGGAAAAGTCAACCAAAGACTCCAAGATCTAGATCCCAAGAGATTCCCTCACTTAGAGAATAAATGGTTTGGTGGAAGTGTAGATCTAGATCTCCTCTCTCAAATCCTCAAATATGAGCAAGAATGATTGGAGGAATCAAGGGGAGAGCAAGTTCTTCAAATAGCAACAATGGAGGTGAAGAAAGGGGAAGAACTACTTGCTCAAGGTGGAAGAAGGGCTATTTATAGTCTAGGGAGAAAAATAACCGTTGGGGAAGAAACGAGGTGTAAAACGCATAAAAAACGAGCTGAAAAAGAGAGCCCAGCCGGCCAGCAGGCCGGTCGACCGAGCCTGGGCCGGAGAGGCCGGTGGCTGCCGGTCGGACCGGCCCACCGACCGGGCGGAGCAAGTGGCGCGCTGGGCGGCGAGAAGGGCTTCAGCCGCGCGGGGGAAGCCAGGCCGCATGGGCCAGGCGGTGCAGAGGCGGCCCGGTGGGAATCCGGCTGGGCCGGGCAGCCAGGCCTGCCAGGCCGTGGGCTGAGGGCGACGCCGGTCAAGGCCGCGCGGGAGAGAGGCGAGGCCGAAGGCGGAGAGGCGGCCCGGTGCGGCTCCCGGTCGGACCGGAGGTTTGGCTGGGCTGCCCGCGCGTGGGCCGGTGGCCGCCCGGCGACCGGGTGGGCCGCGCGCCAGCAGGCCGGGTCGCCCAACCGGCAGCCTCCCCCTTTTTCCTTTTTCTTTTCTTTTTCTTCTTTTACTCTTTCTTTAATAACTTTTGCTCCCGAACCCCGATTCGAATGAAACCAGTTTTGTTTGGAAGAAAATAACAAATGCTATCCTATGGAAAGTGAAAACACAAGAATCTATAGGAGGGGATTTTATCATGAATATAAAAGGTAGAACCTTATATCATGAATAACCGGTAAAATCACCCAACCTCGAAAACGCAATAGAAGATGCATGCGGATTCTTTTCGATGAACTTGGGCTTGTTGTAAAGCTAGCAACAAGCTCAAGAACCTCACACAGAGAACACCAAGAAGCAATACGGATATGCAAAGTATGCAAAGGATTGAGCTCCCTAAGACGATGTGATCAAGTTACCCAACCGAAAGCCCCTCTTAATAGTGCGGCTATGTATCCTATAATCCGGTCTCCCATCAACCACCTTGAGACCGGTGGAAAACCTAGCAAGGCCATACCTTTGCCTTGCGCATCCCGCTTGATCTTGATGATAACTCTTCAAGCTTCACTCAAGCCGGAATGCCTCTCTTGATCAATGTTGCTTTGTGAAGACTCACAAATGCTCCCCCATACACTATGATGGGAAAGCTCCATTGATACACATCTTCACATGTCCATTGTCACCAAATGGACGGCAAGCTTCAAGCATGTGATCCACTCAAGATGCTCATCTTGAACTTGCCCAACTTAACCTTGTATCTTCTCATACTCACTTAAGATAGAGCATGGCTAATATTGAGTTCCACATAAGAACTCCATCTTCATTTCTTCTTCTTGATCATATCACATATATATCTTCATACCGATGATCTTGATGCCAATACACAAGGTATACCTTTATCTTCATGGCATCCATACTTGAATCCAACACATGGAGTACAAGTAGTACCTATGGAATATTCCTTCATATAAACTCAATGAAAACATTAGTCCATAGGGGTTGTCATTAATTACCAAAACCACACATAGGGGCAATATACCCTTACACTTATTCAACGCTGTCATTGACAGTTTGGATTTGAGAGAGGTTTCAATGGGTGGGAGACAATTCACTTGGGCGAATAGTCTCCCCGAGCCTACTTATGAGAAGTTGGATCGCGTATTGATGGACTCAGATTGGGAATTTAAATTCCCTCTAGTATCAGTACGGGTTCTTCCTCGAATTGAAGCTTTGTCAGATCACACCCCAATTCTGTTATCTACTGGTACGCCCTTGCCGCCCCGTAGACGTCCGTTCAAATTTGAACTTGGATGGCTTAATCGGGATGGCTTCTCCGATATGATTAAATGTATTTGGGACAAACCGATTGCTGGAAGCACTCCGATCCAAAGGTGGAATAATAAATTACGCTCCATGTGTAGATACCTTGGAGGGTGGGCTAGGCAGATGTCGGGACAGCTCAAAAAAGAGAAACTCAATCTATCATCATGTTTGATGCTTTAGAAGCTCTTGCTGAAGTGCATGAGATTGAACTTAAAAGTCAATACAATGCAAAGTTGGTCGGATTACTTCGAGAGGAGGAACTCAAATGGTACCAAAGATCTAAATCCCAGTTCTTGTTAAAAGGAGATTCGAATACGAGATACTTTCATAGTGTGGCCAATGGACGCCATAGAAAGAAACTCATTCACTCTCTGGTTCAAGAAGAGGGTCTGATCGAAGGTCACGAGCAATTAAAGTCCTATATTACTTCTTATTATAAAGGCCTTTTTGGTGCCCCGGAGGATTCTGATGTATCCATGGATGAATCCAGGATTGATGATATCCCCCAAGTGTCTCCTGAAGAAAACACCATTCTTACTTCCCCCTATTCTGAGGAGGAAATAAGAAAAGCGGTATTTCAAATGGAACACAACAAGGCGCCAGGGCTGATGGTTTCCGGCTGAATTCTACCAAAGCTTTTGGGACATTATTAAACTTGATCTTTTGGACCTGTTTGCCGAACTACACAAGGGACAACTGAATCTCTTCTGTATCAATTTTGGTGAAATTATTATTCTACCAAAGGTTACTGATGCGGAAAGGATTCAGCAATACAGACCAATATGCCTTCTAAATGTTTGTTTTAAGATTTTCACAAAAGTTGCTACCATTCGACTAAATTCAGTGGCAGATAAAGTGGTGCGTCCCTCTCAAACTGCTTTCATGCAAGGTAGAAACATCCTAGATGGGGTGGTAACCTTACATGAGACAATCCATGAGATGCATCGTAAAAAGTTGAATGGGGTACTACTCAAGATCGACTTTTAAAAAGCCTATGATAAAGTCAAATGGTCCTTTCTTCAACAGACCCTTAGAATGAAAGGTTTTTCTGAGGATTGGCGTGCTCTAATTAATAACTTTGTTTTTGGTGGGAGTGTTGCCATTAAGGTCAATGATGACATTGGTAAATACTTTCAAACCAGGAAAGGGTTGAGGCAAGGTGATCCACTATCACCAATGTTATTTAACATTGTGGCGGATATGCTTGCAATTATTATAGAGCGCGCTAAAATTGATGGTCAAATTGAAGGTGTAGTCCCCCACTTGGTTGATGGCGGCTTATCCATCCTTCAGTACGTCGATGACACAATTCTATTTATGGATTATGACTTGGAAAAGGCACGAAATCTGAAATTAATTCTTTCAGCATTCGAGCAGTTGTCCGGTCTTAAGATTAATTTCCATAAGAGTGAATTGTTTTGTGAAGCCGTCGATGTAGCCAACTCATATGCTGAATTAGTTGGCTGTGGGATTGGTTCTTTTCCAATTAGCTATCTAGGTATTCCGATACACTATCGGAGACTCACTTTGGCCGAATGGAAAATTGTTGAAGAAAGACTTCAAAAACGTCTTACTAGTTGGAAAGGAAAATTACTATCCCTTGGTGGAAGATTAGTTCTCATTAACTCAGTACTCACAAACATGGTACTGTATATGATTTCTTTCTTCTAGTTACCAAAAGGAGTCTTGCATAGATTGGACTATTTCCGATCAAGATTCTTTTAGCAAGGGGATAGTGAGAAGAAAAATACCGGTTGACTAAATGGAGTGTTGTATGCCGTCCGAAAGATCAAGGTGGACTTGGTGTTCATGACCTTGAAGTTAAGAACAGGGCTTTGCTTGGTAAATGGCTAGCCAGGTTGTTAACAGAGGATGGGGTATGGCAACAACTTTTGCGGAAAAAGTACGTTGGCTCAAAGGCGATATCCCAGGTTCGTGGAAACCTGGAGATTCACACTTTTGGGCTGGCATCATGGCAACAAAGAAGCACTTTTTCCCATTTGGGTCCTTCTCCATTAAGAATGGGGCGGAGATACGTTTCTGGGAGGATATATGGTTGGGAACAACCACTCTTCGTGAACAGTATCCGGCCTTGTATACTATTGTTCGTCACAAAGGGGATACTTTGCAGAAGGTGATGGAATCTTCTCCCCCTCTATGACGTTCAGGCGTGATCTTGTCGGTCCTAGGCTAGATTCCTGGAATGAACTGCTTCAGCGGTTAGGTTCTATCCAGCTAGTTCCGGGGATGGATGAATTTCGTTGGAGTCTAACCAAAAATGGCATATTTTCGGTTAGTTCCATGTACAAAGCTCTATGCCTATCTACACAACCGGTTTTAAATAATAAATCCATCTGGAAGATGAAGATACCTCTCAAAACAAAGGTCTTTGCATGGTATCTTCGGAGAGGTGTGATTCTTACTAAAGATAACCTTGTTAAGCGCAACTGGCAAGGCTGTACGAAATGTGTGTTAGACAATAAAACACCTTTTCTTCGACTGTCGTGTTGCTAGGTCTATATGGTCAATCATTCAGATAGGTTCTACCTTATATCCTTCCCGTAGCATTGCAAACATCTTTGGCAATTGGCTTAATGGGGTGGATTCTAGGTACAAAACGATTATTATGGGAGCGACTGCGGTTGCATGGTCGCTGTGACTATGTAGGAATGACAAGGTTTTTAATGACAAAAATTCTTCCCTCATGCAGGTCATCTACCGATGTACGGCTTTGCTCCGTTCATGGTCACCACTTTAGCGTTTGGAGGATCGCGACCTCTTTATGGAGGTGTCTACAAGATTGAAGAATACGGCCACGGAGTTTATTTCCCAACATGGGTGGCTGCATAGTAGGCGAATTGAAGCCAACGGAGTGTCATAATAGTTGGCTTCTATCTTTATCATTTTTTGTATCACTTATAGATGGATCCTTGACTTCGGAACGGCTGTGTGCATCCTGGTTATGCAGAGGCTGGGGGTAATACTTAAAAAAATTTGAGTAATAAAGCGCCCCTTATCGAAAAAAAAAATGCATGATAGCCGCTGTGAAACGATGCTTAGAGAATATCCAGTGCGGAGAGTAGAAGATATGGCTGAGAAGCAATACCTTAGTTTTCTGGACATTTTTTCTTGGCACTGTAAGATGAAGCCATAGCAGATAGCAGATCCGTTGGCAGGATTGGAAGATTGGGTAGAACAAAAAACATGGCGAGAGGAGGTTGATTCTGCACAGTGCAGATGTCTCCTTTGCATCTACCTCAAATAACGTGGGCGTCAACGCATCAGGATTCATGACTCATTGGGGGCGGCCATTTCTCTTCTTGCCTTGCAGCCTTGCAGGCATCGATGATGGAGAAGCATGCTGTGAGCGCTGGAGGCATCAAGTGGATTGGGAGGACGGAATGAGAAGGGTTGGTACTTGGTAGGGGAAGGTGAACAGGAAAGGGGATTATAAACGATTAAAGCTGACAAATTGTGGGAAAAGTGTGAGGCGTTGTGGATTAGAAGGAGAAAGGGAAAAGACAGGATCAAGGTTTATTCCGGTAATTAATTGGTGAGACAGGTTGCAGCCATAGGTAAAAGCAAAGAGATGAGGTTAATAGAGGTCATGCGTAGGATATCTGGCTTGTGAGAGACAATGTAGAACGCTGGATCTAATGAACACAAATTATAGAGGTGATGTGGCTGCA
This sequence comes from Lolium multiflorum, assembly GCA_030979885.1. Lineage (NCBI taxonomy): Eukaryota > Viridiplantae > Streptophyta > Magnoliopsida > Poales > Poaceae > Lolium > Lolium multiflorum. Next base: position 147,078 of record JAUUTY010000639.1, on the reverse strand, counting down.
TGAGGATTGAGTTTGCAAACATTTAATGCATCTTAGTGGGGATCAACTTTATAGATATTATAGATATATGCCTTTCGTGTCTCCATTTATTACGGTAGATGTGAATTTCAAAAATCAAAAATAAGTATGATTTTTTTTCCTTCTATCTCTAGCACTGAATACATATGGACGAGATGTAAGTAATGGTTAACAAATGCAATCGTTAAAACAAACTAGTACTCCGTATTAAGAAAGGCAAAAGATTTGTCTTCCTCGCTTTCCCCTCCTTGTACTGCCCACCCCCCGGTGACCATTCAAAAAAAATTGTCTTCTTATATTCAAGGCAAGAGCAAACTATTACAAAGGAAAAGTATGTTATACTACCTCCATTTCAATGAATAAGGCTTATATTATTTTTGAGAAGTCAGACCATCTAAAGTTTGCTCAATTTTTTACAAAAAAAGATTCTTAACATGTAAAATACAAAATCAATGTCATCATCATGAAATACATGTTTATATGATATCTATAGAACATCATATTTGTTGATAGATTTTTCTAAGAGTTTGATCAAACTTTGTGTAGCTTGACTTAAAAAAACACCTTATTCATTGGAAAGGAGGTTATAGATTATCTTCTCCTAGCCACTCATCACGAAAAATCTGAAAAATGTATGTGACATCTCTGTGAAAGATGTCCATTCATGTATATTTGCAAAACACATTACCGCTCTGGTCACCATTTATTATGGAATATGTGAATATTAAACCTTCACAAATATGCCCACATAAATAGAAGTGTGCCAATATGTCAAATAACTTGTTTCTTCCTATCTCTAGTATCGAATACCAATGGACAAGATGTTAATGGAAGAGCTTTGGGTGATTATTTTAGTAAATTAGCCAACATCAGATAATTACAAGGAAGTCCTGTATACTGATGATTTTAGTCATTCACTACAAGATATGTGAATATCAATCAAATCTTCATTAATATGTGCACATAAACATGTGCTTTGGCACTGATTTTTTCAATATTTCATCAACTTACTATTTCTATCTCTAGCACGGAATAGATATGGATAAATGTAAATGAAGGTTAACAAATGTGAGCGTTAAGCAAACTATTTGCAAAGGCCAGGGATTTATCTGACTATATTAATAAAGCAGATATAATAATTACAAAAGATGAGTCCTTTATAATTTATTATGGAAGATATGAATATCAAATCTTCACTAATATGTGCACATCAGCACGAAATGTCATTAGTCTCAAACTCTCAATACATTTCATACAACTGATTTCTTTCTATCTCTAGCATTGAATACATGTGGAGGTGATGTGATGAGCCCAATATCGGCACCGCCAACATGCATATCTGCAACCGCACGCACTAGAGCTAACACAAAAGATGCTGACACGCTCCGGACAATCAGATAGGTGCTTTTGTCCTTACTCCTTCGGGAATTAACAGTATTCTAAACCAAGGACAGCCTCCTTGCCTGCCGCTGTTGTTGAACAATCTATCCAGCTCAACTCTTTCTAGGTGTTGGATTTGTGATGTTAATGGCTCCTGTGTGCTGGCTTTCAGATTCATGGTTGTAGTAACATGCCGTTAGAGCATTTTGCCAGGGCTGTCCTTATCTCCTTGAGCATCTCGTCAATCCCGATGTGCCGTCTGCAAGGGCAGGAACACAACAAAATGAGGTATAATAACAGAAGGAAACTGTTTCATGCATCACCAAGGAAATGAAACCAGAGAGAAGGACATTGAAAGTACTGTCCTAGAAAACTCTGGGTAGCACAAGCTTAAGGCAACATGGAACATGAACAACAGATATTAATCACGCGTGAGGAACGACCGAATCATACAATATATTAAGCACCCTAGAAGAGATGAGGTGTTAAAAGTGCAGCAACATTTTTTTAGCTTAAGTGAGCAAAAGAAAAAACATGCGTTCAGTTGGTCAAGCCAGGAGGCTTACAGTACGCTTGCACCAATAACAGCTTGAGGTCTTGGGTAGTCCCCAAGTTCTTTATCATTGCCTGCTGAGACATGATGTCCACTGAAGTTTTCATTTGATATTTCTTTGTTGACATTTTTGTCGTGGCATTCTTCAGCGCCCAGTGAAGATATTTCAAATGCCAATGAAGATAACCTATCTTGGGCCTACGAGGGAAGCATTGTTAGGACTCCAACCATGCCAAGAAAGGTCAAATTTTCAAGAGATTGGCCGAAATAGAAAACCAAAGGCTAAAATTAGGATGCCATAGTTTGATTCAAGTTAAGCATGAAATTGCACCTTAGGAAGATCAATCTTGTTCAGGACCACAACGTAAGGTCTCTCCAGGTATTTAGGGTTATACATCCTTAATTCCTGTAAATAGATGCTTGTCAGAAGATCATTCAACAACAGAACTTTACTTGAGAAACAAAAACATATACTTTTTTTTTCAGGAAAATAGACAAACAGTTCTGTTTTTCTTAAGCCTTCACATTCCAAATTAAAATTTGCAACCCCTTAACAAAGCAACAATTATTCTACAGACTTATATTTCTTCCAAGTGCCAACTGGCAAGATCCTAATACTCAACAGCCACAGATTATTGGTTTCCACTACTCTCATCAGTCCCTTCCCTTTAGTTATATTGATTAAACTTCTGACACATAGCGGGCAACAAGATCATGTCCCCAACTACATAAATAATAACATATCAAAATGTCTGATGCAAGTATAACAACACCTTCAAGGTTCAGGGCTATATAGTGAACATGATTGCATTTTCCCAACAAAATAGAAACTTGGGACTGATGAAAGCAAGTAAAAAATTACTTCTCTGACAATCTTATAATCGTTCACAGGGTCATCGGCAGCAGCATCAACGACGTGGACAATTACTCTCGTTCTCCTCAAATGCCTCAAGAAATTGCGACCAAGACCCTGCAGTGCAATTAAACCAAATGATGAACCCACAGAAACTAATGATGGGAAGCAACAAGACAACACCTCAAAGAAATATGCTGCAAAAGAAAACAGTACCTTTCCCAGATGAGCACCCTCAATTAGACCTGGCAAATCCGCCAATGTTGCTCCCGAGCTAAACTGCAACGCCCCTAGAGTGGGATCTCCACCAAGCCTGCCAAGATTTGGCATTAATGTAGTGAATGGATAATCAGCAATGTCTGGTCTTGCTAGTGTGATAGCTGATAGAAGTGTTGATTTTCCAGCATTTGGAAGTCCCTGAATGTAAATGAATGCGATTAGGTCAACATGACCAGATGCCAAAGAAATAAACCAGAATCAACCTCGAAAACTTGATAATCCAATATCTGAACCCTAAAAGTGGAATGGAGGGGACTCTTCATAATTGCAATCCTTCTAAACCAGACTCGTCCAAATGTTGACTTTTGTATATAGTACACGATCCGAAAACTTGCTACCCAAAACAAAACAAAAAAAACAAGAGCAGACTCAAAAGAGATGAATGTAGTAGTGCAACACTCTTACCACAAGACCAACATCTGCAACCACCCTTAAGATTAACTCCAAGCTTATTTCCTCGCCGGGCTGCCCATGAGTTAATACCTACAGAGATGAGACAAAATCACAAAAAAAAAAGTGAGAATGGAAAACACTAGTCAGCAAATAAAGATGTTATTGTTATCTTTGGACAATCATAAACCATAATGAGACAACCACACAACAACGAATATCAGTGTATATTAATGTTCAAGACTTTGTAGGTGCTCGTTGGCATTAGTGACTGAGCATCTGTTGTTTATCCTTAATTACAAATTTGAGCATAGGCTTTACATAAATTGGAGATTTACTAGGCGTGTAAGGACCTCGACTGGAGGCACACAACTATATGCACTATGCTCTCTGATGGACCGGTGGTATTATTATCTATGTGGAACTAGAGTAACTGATGAAAAAAAACGAAAAATACAGTTCATTATAAGACACACAGAGCATTTTATTCAGTCAAACCTTCCAGAGTTAAAGGCCCTACTAAGACAACCTATTGGTAAAAGCATCGCCATAAAATTAAGGATTCAGAAATTCATAGGAAGCAACTTACCTTGTCGGTAACATCGCGCATGACATTAGGGGATAAAGCCATGGCTTTCCCTCTTTTGTAATCGGGCGCATCGATCAAGCTGATCTACAAAAGTAAATTAAATCTGTAAAACCATAATTATATTATGAAGCATATGTATCATATCAAATGAACAATATCAGAAAACAATGGGAAAAGTCCATTACACTGTTTAAAATAAGCAAACCATATACTATTACACTGTGAAATCTGTACTCAAAAGGAATATGTATGGTTCTTTTTGCACATATTTAGTAGAATGAAACTTTATATTATGAAAATATTCTTCTAATGGTACCATTTTCCCCTCACCAATATAAATATGTACATAACACATATTACTAGTCAAAGTTAGAAAATTTTGATCGCCCACTTTCTAAAAAGGCATGTATTTACGGAGGTAGTACTGGTATGTAGATTAATTACCCTGCGAAATCACTATTCAAAGGAATAGGCATGGTTACCATCATCTGAATTAGCCATGGTAACATAGTTTTGCAAATGAACCCAACCCCACCTAAGGTCATATACAATTATGACAATAATTCGTAGCACTATCTTGCCTGGCAGATCAAGTTTAGAATTTGGTACAGCCCTCAGCGTGTACTTTGCTTATAATAGAGGAAAGAAGTTTTAGCGTGTTCTTTGGCTATAATAGCGGAAAGAAGTTTTTAGGGGTAGGACGATTCAACTTGAATGAGTTGAAACTACACAAATGCATTTCAACATATTAAAATCGAATAACTATGATACTTTTTTGCGGGGTAAACGAGATTGTTTTAAATAGATAGAGTTGTTACAATCTTGATTGATACGATCCCGAAGAACATCAGCAGCTGAACCTAACCAAACTTCGGTTCTGTTGTCCTGCATACCCAGCAGTGGCGGATCCAACACAATATGTCAGAGGGTGGTCCAACAATTTTTTTTTTTCATTGAACTATTTTTATTTTTATTTTTTCTATGGTCTATAGGCTAAGTAGAAATTCCAGGGTGGTCCATGCACCACCCTCACCCTAGCTGGGTACCTAGCTAATTCGTGACTAGCACTGTTACACAATCTAGGAATTTCGGTACTTACTAAGCAGTTTACACAGTTTTCCTGAAAGTGGCATAAAGCGAAGCCTCGTCGTGAAATGGTTACTAAGTGCCGTAGAATCTGTGCTGTCCATAAGGAACAACTTTCGTCTGATATTGCTAAAGCAAGAGAACTGAGCGCTAGCTCAATGGCAAGGCTTGCGAGTGCGCAGTCAGCCCACCCAGATTCGAGTCCCAAGGGGACCAAATTAAATGGGTGTTATCTAGTAGTGCGTATAAATCTGCTGCTGGAGAGGTCTCATCATCTATCTAACAACGTATGGTCAACGTGCTAAAGCAAAATTCACAGCTCTTAGCATAGTTATTTAAGTGTTAGCTAAGGGCCGTATGCATTTCTTGAAATTCACACTCCCTCAGTTTTAATATCTAACACGACAATACAGCTTAACATCAAGCAACTCACCCCACCCTGTCCACCCCTAGCGACGAGCACTTCATCACCGGGATGAGCCAAATCAGCTAGAACAGACCCTTTCTTGCGTCTCACAACAGTACCTGCAAATCAATCAACACGCAGGCATCAGAGCCAAAGACCTATCCTCACAGAGTCACAGAGCAAAAAATGCTCCAAATCCACATCCCCAAGTCTACAAACCTACAGGCACGGGTATCCTGAGCGTCTCCCCAGCGGAGCCGTTGTGCATCCGCGAGGTCATGGCGCCGTTGGCCCCGACGTTGCCTCCCCTCTTGGCGCAGTGCCGGGCCTTGCTGTGGAACCCCAGCAGCGACTCCTCCGCCTCGTCGGCGTACAGCACCACGTCGCCGCCGTGCCCGCCCAAGGGCAGCGACACGGACCCGTCGTAGTTCCGCTTGTACGACACCTTCTTCCCGCTGCCCTTCTTCCCCTTGCTCTTGTCGACCTTGCCGGCGCCGCCGCGGGATTTCGGGGCGGCGTCCGTGGAGGGGCCGGGCGGCATGTTGAGGACGGCGCCGTGGCCGCCGTCGCCCGCGCGCACGCTGATGACGGCGTGGTCGAAGTACTTGTGCGCCTCCTTGGCCAGCGCCTGCGGCGGCGGGCCCGCGCTCGGCGCCTCCTTGGCCCTGGTCGCCGCCCGGCACGCGACCGCGATCGGCCTGGGTCTCCTGCTCACGGAGGCGCGCGGAGCCCCGCCGAGGAGGTCCGTCGGGTGGCGCGAGCCGCCGGAGAAGACGACGCGGCAGTGGGAGGGGAGAAGAAGCGTAGCCATTGTGGTACTGCCGCTGCTGCCGGAGGTTGGGGATAAGCCGCGGGGTTTAGTGGCGGGTGATGGGGCGTGGCCCGTGGGCTCGGCCCATTACGATTGACGCGTCGACAGCACTCGGCGTCCGGGCTTTAGTTTGGGCTTTTCATAGCCAGAGACAATTCAGTTCATATCTTTTTTTTCTCAACAAAAACAGTTCATATCCTTTTGAGCTTACTGCTCTCCATCTCACACAACGGGGAAAAAAAAAGAAAATGACTCTACAAGTCCACATGGATGTGCAACAACTAGAAAATGCTCTATGGAGGACAATCTGAAGAAGACACTGAGTTACAGATTCTAAAATGGCCGTGCACATCAAACTGGAAACAGCACTGTACATCCACCACATCACATGCATGAAGAGATGGAGATCTCGTCCAGGATGATTGCGCCCTTCACCTTCACCTTCGCCGTCGTTTCGACTCCACCTGCTGAATGTAGCGCAAGCATGGATTAGTTACAACTCGGATAATGAGCATGTTGTCTGACAGGTTGATTTGTAGCTTGCAAGCACAAGCGCAAGAATGGGATAAAGTATGTACTAATATATTTTTTATGAACTTTGTCAAGTTTCGGTACTAATGCCATGTCGTTTTGATAGGGTTCTTGTGTTTTATGATTCATGTGTTTCCATTTCTTGTGTCCCAAAGAGGCCCCAGTGTTGAAATGTCATCATTCGCACCAACAATATACAGCTAACCATCGATATAATTGCAAGATAATCTATGCCTACTTCTACCGAAATTTCCCCGCAAAAAAAATACTTCCACTAAAATTAGATGGTTGCATAAATCTGATAAAAATGAAGAATTGACCCAGCAACAATTTAATAAATCAAAGCATCAATGGTATGATGGAGCAGTTTACCTTTTCGTCTGATTGGCCTGTGGATTCATGGGGACTTTCAGCCTTCTTCTCATTTTCAGCAGCACAACTTTCACAGGAAAAATTCTCAAGTTTCTTTGCTTCTTTGATGGTCTTTCCGATACAAGCAGGGTGAAACCTGCGTGGGAATGTTTGAGGACATCAACAAGATATTCTGAATTTACTTTTGAAAGAAACTAATTTGCAACAATGGTCAGAAAAGCTAAAAGCGCCATGGTTCAGCTGATTTATGAAAATCTCTGATATATGTGAAGAAAGAGTTTATAATGATCTCAACTTATCATTATCTTGCAGGAATTTAGAAACAGCATTAAGCAAACTTAATATTCTGCTAGAAAGTGTAAGGTGATTTTTACTTGCAGACATTAAATGCATGTCAAAGACTATATGGTCTTTGCAACAACTCCATAAATTTAGAGAACTCATCAGTCACAGAGTCATGAACTTAAAAGGGTAACTCTATCAGGTGGAATCACATAATGGAACTGCTGTCTATTTGGAGAAGCTTATGTCCAGTTTCTCCAATGATAGAAATGTAATTTATGTCAATATCACTTTGTCTCTAAAGAATGTGCAACACTATAATCTACAATAAACTAGTAATGCCGAAATAAGTTTCTCAGTGCCAATTGCAGGAATCAGTGGTAGAGTAACTTTTTAGAGTGTTAAGATCCTTTTTCACGAGTTGTGCAAAATTTTGGCATTTTTCTGCTTTGGTGCTGCTGAGCAAAATGTATTTATAAAGGTAGTATGACTCAACATATTGCCTCCACTGAAGTATGTAAATGTAAGATACTGTCATGCTATAGATCACATTATCGAATCAGCTAACACTCACCAATCAGAGCAATCGTCGCACTGGATCATAAGGTCATCAGGATTGTATGGCATCTCACACTTGCAAAACCTGTTATATTTTTTAAACAAGAGGTAACAAAAGGTTAATTATTTTAAATCAAGATTTTTTCTTATCATAAACAAAATAAGAAAGTGTTGTGGGTCTGCATCCATTCAACTAACATACACATGAATCAAAGCAGTACGACAGAATAAAGATATAATTTGGCCACAATCAGTATGATAGGTCTTATAAGGGCTCTCCTGATCCAGAATTACAATAGTGCAAGATTCTGGGTAAACCATGTGCTTCCATCTGGCAGAACAAGACTAATAGGGTTACTATCGACAGGGTAACATATTGCAAGAAGTTTTTTTTCTTCAGAAAAGGTGCAACAAGATGAATATAAAAGCCACCTTGTTCTGCCATCTCTCATGGTAGATATTTTTTCTTATTAATCCATCTCTCATGGTAATGACTAACAGGAGAATGAAGCATAACTTGCCAACCATGGGAGCACAAAGCTAGAAGATTTTGAGAAAAAAATAATCGGTGGAACTTTTAGAGGAAACCATAGGAAGAACAGGGCTTATTCAGGATAATCAAAGCATATGAACATTTGGCTCAACTAGCTTCAGTGCGAAAGATTTATCTAAAGATGCTAATGAAACAATGAAAGTATGAACATTTGCCCTACAAAATGCAGATTCATTTAAATCCTTACACAGCAATGCGGTCAGGCACGAAGCTGCCTGTGATTGACTTGTAATCAAAGCGGCAAAAGTAGTCCTCAGCATTGACAGCGTCAAGCTTGGTATACTCCTTGAAGCTGTAAACATTGCACTTGCACTCTATGGTGTCGGCACTCTGCACATCTTGGTGGTCAGAGAGGAACACCTCCTTTGAGCCATGGAACGGCCGCCGCCCACCCATAGACTCTTCCGGTCGGTAGTACCATCGCACTTTGACCCTCACATTTGAGCCCCGAGGCCCTGTTGCCTCGATTTCCTCAACCCTTGCCACATACGGACGCTTTGATGAGTCAGGCGCCTTCATTAGCACAGCATCCCCGGCTGAAACAAAACACACCAAGAATCACTACACTGTGGACTTGAAATGCTAAGGTAAACTGGAAAGTAATCCTGACATCATAAGCAACTGAACTGGCAGATTTCAGTGTAAGAAATGCAAATTCTACAGCACAAGATCAGTCTTTAGATAACACCCCATCATAATCATTTTGGCTTGGTAAGCAGAAAGGCTTGGATTGCATCGAAACATCATCTTTTTCGGATCAGCAACTTGTACTGACAGAGAGCTACTGAGGTGTATCAGTGATATTAGCTTACCCAGCTCTATGTGCATACTCGGGAGTAAGTGCTAATCTGAAAGTTTTCAGGAAGAAGCTATTTAACCCAGCTAAAGCCCTAATCCAGCTTACACCGGTACTTCCAGTAACAGCATGTTCTCAAAAAAAAATGCAAAGTTGCAGCCAAGTACAAGGCATCACGGTGTTAAACATAAGGTCACTGTAAAGGATTTACAGCATAGTAATATCAGATTTTTTTTTTCAAAAGGTTTAGACGACAGTGCAGATTCTACATCTGAATATAACCCCAGCCGAAAGGAACATCGGAATCGCAGCAACCCCGCGTACGCGCCCAAAATAAACCCCGAAATGAACCAGAATCACTACAGGATGAGAGGGATTGGGGCGGGGGGCGGCTCACGCACGGCTGATGACCCCGTCGGATCCCTTGATGGTGTACGACTCCAGGATCCGTTTCGACGGCCGCGGCTTGGCCGGCGTTTTCGCCGGCGTCGGGGACATGGCCGGCGGCGACGGGATGACGGATTGGAAGGCGACGCTGTTCCGACGAGGGGGAGCTCGAGGTGATTTCGCCCTCTTTTTTTTTCTTCCCCCACTGCAAGACGGCCCCTTTATTTTCTCTGGTGTGTCCCGTCTGTCTCTTTCACTCTCTTCCTGTTTTGGTCCCCTTGACGCGACCCACGTCATCGCGGCCGGCCGCCGGCGACGCGGGGTTGGCTCCGTGCGGCCTCCGCCGTCGGATCCAGGGTATGGGGACATCATCGTGGCCATCGGCCGGTCAAGAACTGATGTAAGAGCATCCAGTCTTTCAAAGCGGCCTCTAAACCTCTTTGGGACGCCAGTCATAAATCGACGTCTAATGGCATCTCTCAAATTGTTTTTTATCTGGTATGGTTTAAGGGCATCTCCAACGCGGCAACTCATCCTGCGCCCGCACGTCCGGATGGGTCCAATGACAAAAACCCGCCAACGGCGACGCACAAATGCGGATGGCGCGCGTGAACGACGCAAACCCAGCCCAAATGGCTAGGTGGCCGCGGATGGCACGCGGCATCCGGTCGCGTCCGCCGCCAGCTTCGTCTCCTTGGACCCACTGTCGGTGACCCTAAATGTGGAGGAGGGATCTGTCCCCACCCCACCCACTCGAGCGCAACCGCCGCCATGGCCCCCAAGCGACAGTTCGCTCCCGAAGCCAATGACGACGAGGGGGGGCGTCCACCGCTAGCGCGGCCGAGGAACCTCCACATCGAGAGGCGCCGCGGAGGCGGGCGCCGCAACCGGCGCCGGCTGGCAGCGGAGTCCTCGAGGAGGACCCCGACCTACACGCCGCGCTGAGTCGGCGGCGGAGGAGGGAGCTCGGTGGCGCAACCCAGCGGCCATTCGCACCTCCGCGATGGAGGAGGAGGCCCGGCGGTCGAGACGCGAGGAGCTCTTCGCCGGCCCGCCGGGAGGTGGAAGAAACGCGACGGAGCCGCCGCCGCGAGAGCGAGCGGCGGAGGCCGCGCCGCGGAGGGAGGCGCGTGGAGCGGGAGACTCCAGCGAGCTAGGCGCCCGCCCGGCAGGAGAGAGGCGCAGTCTGCCGCCGCAGAGCGGGCTCCGGACCACTTCCCCGGAGGAGGCTGTGGTCTCCGTGGTCGGAGTCCCGGCGCGGCGAGCCACAACGCCTCGCCGGGACGTCGTCGCGCCCACACGGACTAGGCGGCGCACCGGCCACCGTCGTCGACCAAACCCTAGCCTAGGGTTTTTAGTTTAAATTTAAAGCCCATATAGAGGGCTTCTTTTGTTAGTTATTTGCCCAAAATAGGGCTATGTACAAATTTGCCCAAAATAGGGCATATGCTTAATCAAATTTCGTTTAAATTTGCATTTTAAATTTATTTTTTATATTTCTTCGAATACGCGCTGCGTCCGCGCGTTCGGCGCTGCGTGCGACCCAAACGAACACGCGGACGCAGGCCGCTGTCCGGGTGTCCGCTCGGTCACCCAAATGGCCCAAAACGGACGGCCCAGCGCGTCCGTTTGGGTCGCTCGGTTGGAGATGCCCTAATAACCTGTCTGGCATCAGGCCATCCCTGACCCACAGGAGACGGACTGGGGTGCCGAACACGAGCAGCACCGCTTTACACGTTGGATAAGGACAACCGAATTTCACACATCAGTGACCCAGCCTCATTCCAACCGACATATCGCCTCCCTCTTCCTCCAGGCTGTTCCCACCCCGTGAAATCTCCGCCGGCACCGAAGCATATTCTAACGATGGGTGTCGGCAGAGCCGACTCACCGATGCCGGCCATGCTCCCCCTGTAGGTTCTCCCTCATCTCGTCGGTCTTCGCCATCGCAGAAGGTGTGTCGATCTCGCGCACCCGCCTTGCCCGCAAGGTGTTCAGCCATATATTTGAGCCGGTTTTTGTACCGTCATGCCGTTGTTCAGTTCATTGAATCATCTATTTCTTCATGTGCAGAATATGGATAGCGATCACGAGGTGATGATGCATATGCGGATGGAGGAGGAAGCCAATGTTGTTGCTGATGAATAGGAGCATTTCATGATACTTGCCGGTCTTCTGCAACTAGAAGAGGAAGAAAAGGCCCGTACCAAACGTGGAGGGTCAAAGTGCGGGAGAAAGAATCCAAGGCAGCGAATGAAGGGCCATGTCATGCTCTACACCGACTATTTTACCGAAGATTCTACGTATACCCCTAAGGAGCATGCACAACTTCATAATGATCTTGTCGAGCGTCTCGAGACAACTAGACGGTTTTTATTTTAGGAATAATTGGTTATTTACCCAAAAGTTCAACAGCCTTGGATCATATAACCAAAGTTCATTGTACATTGGTAAATTACCCAGCAAGGACAATGTAACGGCAAGCATAGTTGATCCAAGTAGTGCTTCAATCATAACACAAGAACAAACATGAAGAACTAATGTCCATGTTGGGCATTCCACTTCCACCACTCCCCCACAAAGGTCATCTCTCTATCTGTTCATGTGTTGACTTCCTTTCACATATTCTCCTAACCGTAGTCCACATATTCATTCAATAGATTGTTCTGAAGTAAGTGATTTAGTTGAGGTGCTATAATTTGATTCATTCAATATATATTTCTAGGATCCTTGTAGCTTCCAAAAAGATCTTTTCTCCCTGCCATATCCTATTGGTGAGTTGAAGTATGTCGATGATCACAGATCTGGCAAGGTCGTTGTCGAGTTGAATGGCAGGCTGATCAAAACCATACAAAATATATATTGCTCGTTTTATGAGAAAATCTGGGATGAAAAATCATAAATGCAAGGAGACTCGTCCACATAACACAGCCACCAAACGCAAACAAACACACGGCTTCAGCTTTGGGGACGCCGCCCCAACTTACACCACTCGGCACCAAAGCTGCACACAAGCCACAACGCCGCACGACCCGGCCTTCTCATAGCCCTCGCTTCCCATTTGAGCGCCCTTAGACCTCGAACTGTGAGATGTGAATAGACGTGCAATGGAGTATTGGTCAACCTACTGAGCTCCCAGTGGATGGGGTGAATATAACAGGATCTTGATGTCCGCGACAAGGAACAACAGGAAGAGCCGCCTTGATATGTGTATGACTCAAGAGGAAGAAAGAAGAAAGGGAAATAAGCCTGCTAGTGCATCTGCATGGGCCTTGTTGTGCACTTGTTCTACTACTGTGGAATTTGGGGCGCTGGATCAAATTAGAGACACACAATCAAGTTCTTAATGAGAACAACCATGGTTAAGTTACTTACCCATCGGATCTTCCGAGGAAAATAATAAATAACATATATCTGCTAGCTATTATTTTTAGTGGAGAACCAACATGTGGTTAGGTTGGATGGTAAGGAGAGCAGTGGCACCCCCAGCCCACCAGAATTCAAGTCTCAGATTTGACACTTGGTGTCTCATAAAGGCGGAATATTTTTCAGTGAAAGAGTTTCACAAAAAAATGATATTATTTTAGTGAGCCATCGGCCCATCCGTCCCGATAAATGAGAAGTTTATGAATAGGGAGTTCAGGGACAGTTCTCTTCCTCCCGTCACGATGATGACCACCGGTTTGCGCTGGCCAGGAAAACTTTCCGGGTAGCTCAAGATGAGCTAAATGGCATCATTTCCTACCAATTGCTGCCCTGGCCGACTATGGCGGGTAACTATCCTGCAGCAGTCAAGCAACACTCCCTAGCTGAGCAGGACGAGGGACTAGCCATGTTTGAAGCAGAGGTGACCGCGTGAAGGTACCGTGTAATTGTGTATACATAACTGATACCCTAACGCTTAATTCCAGTCTGTTGCTAGCTTGCTGCCATGGATTCACCTAGTTAAACCGGGTGCGATTAGGCCATCAAGTATAACTTAGCGTAACTGAATTCTTGATCCTTCCCAAGCCCAGTGGTGTACCTAAGTAGGGAACGGACTTTGAGCATAGTGCTCTGCACGGTGTTTTCTCTACCCAACATACACCAAAGTGTTGCCGTGAGATCTTATTTATATATCATCTCAACTGATGGGCATTTGGTGATTGCCATCAATGTTGGTGATATTGAGTGAAGTGGATCCGTCCTTCTCAACCACATTTCGTATGCTTTTTTGCCAGGACACATGTCAGTTATATATTTTTCATATATCATGGATGTTGATATTTTCCTATATTATTCGTCAAACTTGACAAAAATTTGACTTTGACTTGAGCTAGAATGCGAACTAAATAAAAACAGATGGAGTGTACTCAAAATTGCTTACTCTGTAAGCACGGGTTGAGTTTCAGCCTTTTTATATCCTGGCCGTCCACGCCAGATTCTCTGCACTACAGTATGGAATTTTGCAGGCATTTCTGAACACAGAATGTGATGGAGAAGGGAGAGGAACAAATCCCACCCCCCAGTCATAGCAGTTTGTCTTGCAAGATAATCAAACAAATAGTAGTTACACAATTCATCGGAAAAGCAAGACCCAGAATGTTGTTTTCTATCAGACGGTTCCATATTATAAGACGTTTGAGAATGTTCAGCGTAAACTTTTGGGTTAGGCCAAAGACCACCATGACTTATATGTACCTACCTGCACCCAGGAATTAGAACATGCATAGTATCAGTTGTTAAAGCCTAAGAGCGACAAAATCAAATACAGAATAAAAATTCACAACAAAGCACGGCTACAAACCCCCATACAATACAAACACTTGTGCTGCAGGTTCAGGTAATAATCAAAACAACAAACTTATCGATGGGAAAACAAAGAACTATAATGACGTACCTGAGCTGAAGACCAGAACAAGCAGACAGCCGCGGCACACATAGAACCTCCAGATCAATCTACGAACGGCAATGGACAACAGAAATCAATCCATGAAATCTGGAAAAAAATGGCTAAAAGTCGAAATCAAGACAGTCAAAACAACACTCATAGATGATGTTACAAGGTAGTACACACATGGTCATTAATCACAAGGAGAACCCCAAGTCCCGAATCCAAACCCAGGCCCGCTACATTCCAGTTACAACTCTATAAGACTCTTGATGCAGTAGGTGCCAACAAGGAACCATCCGGTCATAGCGGCCGCAAAAGCAAGCAGGCCCACCAGGAACGTCATGCCGCCAAGGAGACCCCCGAGAGTGAGCACCACGGCGAAAGGCGCGAAGGTCTTGACCACAGACGCGGTGCTCACCCAGCGGCCCCGCAGGAACATCACAGCAGCCAGGCTGACCACATTCCACTTGTCGTGGCCGGAGTAGAAGAGCCGGTTCAGGTTGTTCGCGACGAAGGAGTGGCAGTTGCAGGTGAACAGGTTGTAGCTCCTGTTCTGGAACTCCTGCACACCTTTCTTCAGAGCATCGTCCCATGTCGCCTCTACTTGAGTGCCAAGAAGCTTGTAGCGCTGCAAATGATAAAAGATTCGAGTCTTGTGAGTAATACTATGGCTCAGTCTTTGAATGCCGCATGAATGATAGTATGAACCACAGAGTACAGACCTCATCGCCATTTACTTGAATGTAGCGTGCAACAGCTCCAAAAGCAAAGTTATCAACTGACACGAAATTTGGACCAGCAAAGTCCAGGATTACACCATCTTCTCTGCAAATGCCAATATGACCGATAAACGGTACCAGCCATGTGATGAAAGGTATGGGAGTCCATACTATGCAGCAAGGAAAGCGGGCTCTTCTTGGGTCGATTTGACTGAGCTGGCTTCTTTCAGCTTCCATCAGCTTACTCGTACTTTAAGCTGCTGATCCAGAGGCAAGGCAGGATTGCTGCAGATGAATGTTGTAGAAAAAGTGACATTCACATAAATAATGTACATTCATATGGTCAGGAATACAAGAAAAACACATAAAATGCATGTCAGGAATTCAATAATCAATAGTAGCCAATTATGAAATACATGACACTTAAAGTGGCCTGGACGTACAGAATTGAAGATGTCTTATTCCACAAGGAACAGAAAACAGCATTAACACAGCACAATTCTACATAGATATTAATTTGAGGAGAACCAACAAGCAAAACTTTACATAACTACTAACTTGGTTGTCCGTGATGACAGGCTGGTGCTAGAATGCAACTAAATGACATGGGGAAATTACCGAAGGCCAGAGACTATTCCCCTTTCTCCCTATTGATAGTACATAACGTAAGACAAAGGATGCTCTTACCTTGAGGTAAAGACATTACATTAGGTGCTTCAGTTTTTAGGACTGAGATTTGAATGGAAAATTCTAAAACATTGATCAGGTCACATAAAAATGTTACATGCATCTAATTCTAAAGCTAGATCTATACGGTGATAGTCTGAAATTAGATACTCATGGTAGCAGTATTAAGTATAAAGTCTCTATTCAGTGTGAAATGACACACATAACTTTTAAATATACAACACATATCATCGGTTATTTTGTGTTTACCGTCCATGAAATAATGTTATGCCTCAAAATCATGTTGTTTTGCACAGGGATCTACCAAGGTGATCCACCTCACGAAGTTTCTTCTATATATCTAATCAACTCGAAATAACTTAAGAAGATTTAACATGATTGGGAGGCCCATCTACCAGTGTTTGAATTCTATATTAACTCCATATGACCCTGCTTCACTCACCACCACCATCGTCGCCAAACTGACCTTCACACCACCATCGTCGCCAAACTGACCGTCACGCCAAAAGAACCGCTAACCACCATGCAATTACATTGTCTGCTATTGCTATGAACTCACTCACGTACCTTCCTTTTAATAGAGCAAAAATACAGAAATCTAGTTCAGCGCTCCGGAGAGGGAAAAAGAGGAGAGTGGCATATGTCACTGGTTCAACGACAGCGGAGACACCACATCATCGTGGAAGTCTAGGGTATGGATAGCAAAACACGGATGCATCAATTCAGAAAAAAATTATACAAAACACAGCCCTCTTAATTTACTTCACGAAAAAAACCTCTTAATTTATATGAATCTGAAATATTACTTCAATAGAAGCAACGGAACTAAACGAAGCTCTAGATGATCACAACAGCAACACGGACTACGACTTGTTACCTCCAGCACCAACAGCCATTAACATGAGGAAACAAGTGGTAGCTAAAATCTGCTAAACACAAAAGTATGTGGTTTGTCCATTTGTGCCATCTTCAACTTTGAGTTCTCATCAAACATACCTATTTAAGTCACTCACTCATTGGATTTCCAATCAACTAATCCTCAAAGCTAACCAAAACGAAGTATTTTAAGTGTGGAATGAACTCACTAAATTTGGAGTCTTCAATGGACAAGCTTGCTGAAGATCAACAAGGAGTTATCAATCTATACAGAACTTCTCATACTCTCTTATCTGTTATTGGTCATGTGTAATTTTATTGCTCTCTCTTGCGATCACACAATAGCCACTTGCTCTGAACAACGCAGGGGGGAGGAAAGGCTAGTTTTTTCTCGTCATCTCTTTCCTCCCAAGGAGGCATCTCAACCATCTATTTTGATGAAACACAACAACGTTGTTTTTCATTTCGTTAAGAGTGAAAGGAGTACAAATTGCCAAGATATCTTCTCACGTGGTAGAGGCATGGAAACGTACTGTTGCCAGGAACTCCTTGTGGTAGAGGCTCCTCAGCGCAGCTGAGAACATCAACGACAACGGAGAATGTCCACAACTCAGTGACACACGCAAAAAGTTCCCCGTGTCTCTCAATCGTAGTAGTTGTTACTTGGTCCCATCTAATGGCCAGGTCAAAACCATGGCGGTCAACTTGCTTTGTCTCTCATATTTGCTTTTTTCCACTTTGTGAGAACTATAGGTAGGTAGTATTTGCTTGCTACTCCACCAGCTTTTATAACATGGTTTGGCTGTGTATTGATGTGTGACTTTCGGCAGTTCTTTTCTTTTTGAACTAAAATAATGTATCATCATATGCATGTTATTAATTATTTATCATGGCCATGAGCAGAAAACATGTGGTTCCTATCTAGGACCCACATCTATTTACTCCCGGGAAGTTTTAGTGCTGGTCTTTATGAAGCTTCGTTGCAAGGGAGTAAAGTTATCACCATCTTATAAAGCTTAGGTTGCCCTCACATCATATTACTTTAAGGGAAATCTTTAAGATATTGAAATAATACACAAACTGCATGAACACAGTGCAATTGCAGTAAATCTACTCTATTCTACATATATATTTACTTGCAGAAAACCGCAAAGAATAAAGTTACTGACTAAGATGATCGTTGTTACTAGCAGGCTGGTGCTAGAGCGCAACTAGATGGCATAAGGAAATTACCGAAGGCCAGACTGTTTCCCTTTTCTCCCTATTGGTACACACAATGTAAGAGAAAGGATGCTCTTATTCTCCGAAGCAGAGCAAGTTCATTCATAAGGTTTCTCCCTGCATTGTCATCTCCTTGTGAATTCTACAATCCTTTGTATGAGTGGACCCAAATTTAATCACAGCAATATGCTCAGACATATGGTGTGCTTCTCTAATTAGATTTTTTTTTGTACCAACTTGTTTTTGTCAAAATAATCTGAAATGAATCACAGTATATTATTACCCATGAAATGATATTATGCCTCGAAATCATGTCATTTTGCACATGGATCATCCACCAAGGTGATCCCTCAGGGAAGCTTTCTTCCACATCTAATTAACTCGAAGCTACTTAAGCAAATTTTAACATGACCAGTGTTTGAATATTACATTAATCCCCATTCTCAGAAAACAATATATCCCCATACCTACACAGGTTCAAGTTTCAGTTTGTATAAGTAATTCCAATCTAATCATTTGAATTCGGGTATCTTTTTCCGGCACATCCAATCCCACCGGCCACAGGATCATGCCCTTTGACTCAATCTCAGTCCAACAAAAGACATGAACCTTGTCTGTTTCACCGATGCAAGAGCACTCAGGAAACGCTAATCCCATTACTGAACCAGTAAATCAAGATCGCCAACAGCATCGCCGGTATAGTATTTGCTCGGATTCAAGAAAAAAACTGGAAGAAATTACGGAACTTAACGAGGGGATCGTAGATAGGGTTAGTCCGAAAAACATACGAACAGGTAGGATTTCGATTCCGCTGTGTCTCGGTTCGACTTACCGTGATGGTAGAACCTCGCGGAGATCGACCTGACGCCTTCTCCCTGGCCAAGTCCGGTGGCGGCGGCGGAGAAACGGCACCGGCGATGGGGCCTGCCGGCGGCCTGGGATTGGGGGTTGCTCGTGCTTCGAGATTGGTGCGATGCTAGCCTTAGTTTTCCTGCCCGTCTAGTCAAACTTTCTTTAAAAAAAGTCGTGCAGAGCAAACACAGGAGGAACGAGCCTCCTGAAGGTAGAAATTTCATTCGGCTCGAGAGAGGGAGAAAGATCATAGGGACTTGTCAATGGATTTTTAAGGTAAAATTGCCGTATGAGAGTACGGGATGATTGCAACAATCCGATGCAAAATCCACTGTAATAAATTTCGAGTAAAAATTCGTTATATTCTAGGCTATACAAAAATGGAAAATTTTGAACTTCTTAAAAAGTGCACTGTTCATCGCACTCAGATCCTCACATTTGTTATTTTTGCCGAGACCAAAATACAACGAATTTTGGACTGATTTTTTTGCACATTAGTAGACTTCATTATTATCTACATAAAAAATCCGGGTTTTTTAAAACTCTCAGATGCTATTTTCGAATTTCTCCAAAAACAAGCTACATGTAGCTTGGGAGCCATTTAACCACTCTCTTTCTGTAATAGCAATGCAAGTTACCATGTTACCTCAAAAAACCAGTAACACGAGGTAACTAGTGGTTGCTAAAATCTGTCGCACACAAAAAATATTTGGTTTGTCATCTTGAGTTCTCAGGTGATTGTTTTAAAACCAATGTCGGAAATTGCATGAAACGTGATGTATATGTTGCATGTGTGTTCTCAAAGTGTTGAAAAAATCAACCCGACAATATTTGACCCCTTTGACTAATTAACAACATGATAGGACTGTAGCTCTGAGTTCTCGACAAACAGATCTATCTAAATCTCGCTATTGTTTGTTATTCCAATCAACTAATCTTTAAATCTAACCAAGATGAAGTACTTTAAGTGTGGAATGATATCATCAAATTTCCGAGTCCGAGTCTTCAATAGATAAGTTGGTAAAGATCAATATAGAGATAACATCTCATCATCTTTTTTTTCCTTTGTTGTGTGTAATTTCCGAGTCTGAAGCTCTCTATTGTTTCCTCTTGCTCTCTTAGGGCAACCACTTGCTATGAAGTTTCCTCGTCCCTCCCAAGGAGGCATCTCAACCATCTGTTTTGATGGAACACATTATCGTCCTTTTCATTTCGTTAGAGAAATGAAACGAGAACGAGGTTAACGTGGCAATACTAGATATGGTCTGAAATATAATGCACTTGGCAACACTAGGTATGGTCTGGAAATGAAGCCTAGTCTCGAGTCATACCACACAAATTGCAACACAAACTGTGTTTACTTTTTTTATCTTTATAAACTCTAAGGCCAATAGGAATATTTCCCTCTCATTGCTTCTCGTGTTCTTTAGTAAAGTGGCAATACATCATAAAACTATGGCAATACAATCTCAATCTCCCTTGTTGCTTTCATGGTTTCTCACTCCCTCTCTGGTCGCCTCTCTTGTACTCGCATGGTCTCCTTACGCTCGTGTCATTGGCCTCTCACTCACACATCCCACCCTCTGTCAAATAGAACAACAAATGGTAGCCTGAAAATACAACATCACACTTTTGCTACTCCGTACTTCTCTTTAAAAAATGATATTTTCGATACAACTTTGGCTAAAATTTCAATAAAATATCTTCATTGAATATGTGAAGACTACATGCTTAGAACTTTCATACTATCGTAGTCGACGATAGCGAAGTTTGAAACTACTTAATATAATATATACAATGGGCATTGAAAATGTGAGACTCTTTTGCCCACACATAGAAAGGGTTCATTAAGATAAGGGAACTGCATGTGCGTCATTGGTAAATCGAGAGTCTCGCCTACTATGAAAGTCACCTATATAGTGGTGTAAGAGGACAGACTTAGCTAGGCCCTAATAAACTCTACAACAAGATATGAAAACCCACTAAGTGAACAAGCCTCATAAAATGAGATAACAGAGTAGCTACTGCCAGAGGTTCCAAACGTCTCTCATTCCCATTGGTTGTTATTTGTCTTCCATCCAAAGGCCACTTGAACCATGATGATTTTGGTTCAAAAACCATGGTGGTCTCATATTTCCTCTCTTCCACTCCATGAGAACTATGGATATGTAGTATTTTCTCGACACTCCACCATCTTTTATAATATAGGTATGTAGAGTAACATGGTTTGGCTATGTATTAATGTGGGCCTTGCCCCTCAACTTTCTTTTATTTTTTATGAACCGCAATAATGTTTCACTAAATTAATGATATTAATCATTTATCATGGCCAAGGAGCATGTGGTTCCTATGTGGAACCATTCCCTCGAAGAGTTTGGGTGTTCATATTTATGAATCTTCAATGATTGGTACTCCCTCTCTCACAGTTTATTAGACGTGCGCATACCCCTAAGTCGCAAATTTGATCAAGTTAGCATTAGTTATATGTTACAAAAATTATATCATTAGAAAATTTAGCTCTTCTATTTTCTAATGATATAATTTTTGCAGTATATAATATAAATTATATAGGTCAAATTGGTGACCTAGAGATACGGGCAAGACTAGTAAACTGAGACAGAGGGAGTAGTATGGTTATCCTCATCCTATAAAGCTTAGGTCGTCACACGAACCTATTACATGAAGTGAAAACTTTTGGTAGCCAGATCCAAATATGATAATTGTTAAACAAATGTAAGTAGTAGGCCCACGCCAATGTACTCTCCAGGAAATGATTATGCCGACTTCAAGAAGGATATTTTTACCTTCATAGGACTGATTGGAAATTGTTCATCATTTGAGAAGAAATATTTTTTCAGTGAGAAAGGTAGGAGGATGGAGATTTGAACAAGGCATGAATATATACCCTGCAACCCAGCTCACAAAAAATACATACTCCGAGCTCAAAGAGCACATATATGCGGCTAGCTAGTTGCTCCATAAGAGGCAAAAGCTCTAAGTTCCACATCAAACGATAAAGATATGAAAATTTGTACAGGAATTGTAGGAAACATGACATTCCCCAATTAACCACAATAATCTTTAAAAAGAATCACCATGTGATGGGTTGTTCACAACACACACATGGTCGGCGGATTTAGCGTGGCTAGGGCTGTGCAAAACTGAACCGTTTGACATGGAACTCGGAGCTCAAAGATATCTTTATAAATGTAAATAATACCCTTTCTCAAAAGGATTACATTTTGTAACGGAGATAATACTGTACTGCCGGTTGCTCTAAAGGAAGACAAAACACAAGCCTACTTAAAGATATGTGTTGCTCTAACGGAGATAATATCTTCCCTATCTCTCGCGTATGCAAGAAAATAGCGGCTAGACACTAGCCTAAAACAGGGGAGTTCTGTGACCACGCGCTCCACCGCGCTAAAATTTAAGGTAATTAAAGATATGTGTTGGGGAGTCTACAGCCTACAAGGTGTCGTCATCCGCGAGGAGGAACCAGCGACAGCAGAAGGCAGTGGCTGTCAGGGTGACGTTCAACGCCACGGACGCTGAGGGCGTACATGGAGCCTTGGCCTTTTAATCGATGGGAACATGATCTTGCCGCTAGCGTTCTTTTGTTCTTTAGATCGATCAGCTGAAACTTTGTCAGTCTATTTCATTTGAAATGAATTTCTTATACTGTAACCAAACGAACGCTCTTGGGAGTAATGTATCCATAGTTCTATTTTGTTTGGCTTAGCTTTGGCTCTACATACCATGGAACAAGCCAGCGATGTCACACGTCACCAACTTGCGGTGTTGCCAAAGATTTTGTGAATAGAAAATTGATCCGTAACTCCAAAATCTATTCACACGGAATTGCCAGTTCGGGTTGGTTTAAGAGCTACTAGCCGCGTTCCTAAAGCGTTCTCCAAACCCCAAATGAATTTGGGGATGCCGGATAAAAAATTGTCCCAGTCACGCGCTCCAAAGGGCGCTTCGGTCCGGATGTGCCCCAAATATTGTCCGACGTCCCTATCCCATCCCATGTGTATAGAGGCTCTATCAGGGACGCCGGACACGATTTTTACACTTGCTTCTCGTTTGGAGGTCACGTTTGGGAGACGTGGCTAGTAACAGGTGCCCCCAAACGCGGATTCGGTCCGGACGTCCCCAAACGACCAATCCAGCGCTTTTGCCGGACGTTGTTTGGGGATGTGACTAGAGATACTCTAAGTTTCGGTCAGCCGTTCGATTGTTTGCTTTCAGAGTAAAAGTCAGAAAATTCAGAAGACCCGTAAGTAGATATTTGAGATAGTCGTGTGACGTGGGTGAATGGTGAGTCTCGTCTACTACGCAAACCACTCATATGGTGGTGTAAGAGCATCTCCAGTCGCGTCCCCCAAAGCGTCCCCAAAGGGATTTGGGGCGCGCCGGACAAAAAAAGCGTTCCAGCCGCGTCCCCCAAAGCCCATTTTTGTCCGGCGCGGCCCGATACGGTGTCCGGCGCCCGAGCCCGTCTCCGTCCCACGGGACGCTCCGGGGACGCCGGACACAACGAAAGCGAGGCGGGCTCCCACATGTCGGCGACTATTTGCATAAACCGTTGGTTCGCGCCTCTTTCTCGTCGCTCCTTCCTTCCCGCGCCTCCCACCCCACCGCCGCCGCTGGATTTCCCGGCCGTTTGGGCGTCTGATCTGTGCTGCGAGTCAGCACCGTTGTCGCGGCTGGGGCTCCCGCCGGTCGTGCCGCCGCCGCGCCGCCAGCGCCTCCCACGCGTCAAATCCGCCCCACCTCCACGTGTCACGACCAGGTAGGCGCGATTGGTCGCTGTTTGTTGCGTCGTCCGCCTCGGCGCAATTTTAACCATTGATTTTGCTTTAGCCATGGACAGCGACGATGAGATGGTTGCCCTGCTGCTGGAGGACGAGCAAGCGTTCGACGACGACCTGCGGGAGCATTTGCTGATCATCGCGTCCCTCCAGGACATGCTTGACGCTGAGGCGGAGAAGAGGAAGAGCCGCGCCGCGGAGGATCAAGGCCGGGAAGAAGGAAGTCGAAGCCCCGGCAGAGGATGGAGGGGCATGCCATGCTGCACAACGACTACTTCGCCGATGGGGCAACACATGCCGACAATTTTCGGCGCCGGTACAGGATGAGCAAGGGCCTGTTCATGAATATCCTCCACGGCGTTCGAGAGTTCGACCCCTACTTCAAGCTCAAGGTCGACGCTGTAGGCGTTCTCGGGTTCTCATCCATTCAGAAGTGCACCGCCGCCATGAGGATGCTTGCATACGGAGCACCTGCCGATACACAGGACGACTACCTTCGCATTTGTGGAGGATCAAAGGAAATACCGTGGCACCTTGATGTATCATCTAGCCCTTTTTATTATATTTGATTACTTGTTTTATTGTTTGTTGTAATTTAATTTGAAAACAATCCTCGAAAACATTTTTTTCATATGCTACATTTGATATAAATGGTTTATGTGTTAAAAAATTATTTTAAATGTTTGGGGGCGGCGTTTGGGGGACGCGGCTGGGAGCGACGTCCCCCAAACGCGGCACGAACAAAACACGTCCCCCAAACGCTCAATCCGGCGCGGTTTGGGGAACGGTTTGGGGGACGCGGCTGGAGATGCTCTAAGCGTTGAGTTCAGCCCCGAGCGAGAAACACAGACCAAGGCTATACTCAATAGTACACCTCGTCACAGAGTGGCAAATTCATCCTCGTAAGAGGCCACCACAAATACACAGTTCATGCCGAACCTTACTCAACATAGGCCTGAGTAGGAGTAGGATATCCTTGAAGCAATGCACATCAACAGTTCCCATTGTCACTCAATCCTACAAGATTTTATTTGGTTTCCTTCCAGCGGCTAGGTTGAAACGAAAGAGATTTTGGCTAAACAAACATGGTGGTCAACTTTTACCTCTTATTATGTTTCGTCTCTTCCACTTTGTGAAAACTATTGATAGCTAGTGTTTGATCTATGCTATTCCCTTTGCCTTTTATAATATGCTTTGGTTGTGTGTTGATATGGGCATTTACTCACTTATATTATTTATCTGAACTACAATGATATTAACTAAATGTATGTAATTAATAATTCATCGTGGTCATGAGAAGAGAGCATGTCCTTTCCTAGGAGCACTTCTATTTTCTCTCAGAAGTTTTGATGCTCGTCTTTATGAAGCTTTAGTGCAATGGAAACTTTTGTATCGGATCACGTCCCAATTGTCGCCTCGATCTCAACCTCAGTCCCCCGTCCCGCCTTTTTTAGATTTGAAAACTCCTGGGCCGCCCACCAAGCCTGCCGCGACATCGTCCACGCTATCTGGGCCGATCCACAGCCAAAAAACGACGTGGGCCGTCAACTTGTCTCAAAACTTAAAAAATCCAGGTTCGCGCTAAAAACATGGAGACGTACAAATCTGCCTTACCACCTGGTCGAAGCTAATTGCAAATATGTCATCTCCTTTCTAGACTTAATCGAGGAACACAGACACCTCTCCAAAGCGGAATTCAATCTCAGACATGTAGTTATCAAACCCCTACGCCGGGCTATTCGCTCAAGGGTTGACCATTGGAAGACACGAGCAAAAATAAAATTTGCAATCGACGGAGACGAGAACACAAATTTTTTCCATATCTCTGCCTCCAACCGCCTCAGAAATAATAAGATTGCCACAATTGAACAAAACGGGGCTGAGTTCTCAAATCACTCGCAAAAAACAGACATCCTAACCTCCTACTATGCACAATTACTCGGCTCCGCCTCTAATACAACCTGGCATTTCCATCTCAACGACATATACCAACCCATTCACCACCACCTCCGCCACCTCGATGACCCCTTCTCCTCTGATGAGATCACTGCGGCCTTTTTTGACATGAACATCTCCGCTAGCTCTGGGCCAGATGGTTTTGGGCCAGGCTTCTACCGCAAATTCTGGAACACCGTCAAACCAAAAATCCTGGAACTCTTCCGCCAATTCCATAACGGACAAATCGACCTAGATGGCCTCAATAGAGCATATATGGTCCTTATCCCAAAAAAAGAGGATGCACGAACACCAGATGCTTTTAGGCCAATATCCTTGCAAAACTGCCCTGTCAAAGCAATTGCCAAAACCCTCACTAACAGGCTTCAAAAACTAATTCCCCTCCTAGTGAATCCTAACCAAACTGGCTTTATTCGAGGCAGATGCATCGCGGAAAATTTTGTATTTGCAGCAGATATTCTAAATTGCTGCCACAAAAGAAATGCCCCCACACTAGTCGTCAAACTAGACTTCAGGAAAGCCTTCGACTCAGTTAACTGGGACTCGCTCCTCAAAATTATGGCACATAGGGGCTTCCCACCAAAATTCTGCTCCTGGATCAAAAAGCTCTTACACACCGGCAAAACAACAGTTCTAGTCAACGGAGTGCCAGGCAATTGGATTAACTGTAAACAAGGACTACGCCAGGGCGACCCCCTATCACCATACCTATTTATTACGGTTGCTGATGTCCTACAACAATTAATAGTCTTTGCCTGCCGGGACGGACTTCTAGCGCACCCTCTACTTGACGACATCCCTTGCCCTGTCTTACAATACGCAGATGACACCCTTATCATACTCCGAGCCACACCAACAGCTGCCCAAAACCTAAACAATCTTACATAATTTCGCACTGGCCACTGGACTTTCCATCAATTTTGATAAAACAACTCTTGTCCCTATGAATATCCACATCGATCTAGCGACAGCCATTGCCACCACCCTCGGAACCCACATCTCGTCCTTCCCACAGACATATCTAGGCCTTCCCCTATCCGCCACCAAACTACCACCTTCAGCATTCCAACCTATTATAGACAGCTGCGACAGGTACCTAGCAGGATGGCGCGCCACTCTCCTGTCCAAAGGGGGGAGGCTCGTACTCCTCTCCTCAGTTCTAGATGCCCTACCAACATACTTCATGTCGTCCTTCCTCGTTCCCATCTCCATTCTAAAAACTATCGACGCTCGTCGTAGAGCTTTTTTCTGGGCTGCTGAAGAAACATGTACGGGATCTCAATGCCTCGTAGCGTGGGATAATTTATGTGTTCCGACTACACGAGGGGGTCTTGGCGCAAAAAATTTAAATGCACAGAATGTTTGCCTTCTTTTGAATTTTTTTTTCAAATTCTTGCATTCACATGATCTACCTTGGAAACAATGGATTCTAACCCAGTCACCAAATCCATACACTGCCTCAAACCCCTCCTACCTTAGCAAAATTATTTCCAAAAACCTGGACACACTCCTACAGATCACCTCTTGCATTGTACACAATGGTAAATCGGTACTTTTTTGGCATGACAAATGGCTCTTACCAGAATCCCTAGCCACAGCCTACCCGGCCCTATACTCCCACCAAACACAAACCCATGCATTGGTATGTGACATTATGCAAAATGATATTTCTGCTGGCCTTCGGTGTAGACTAACCAATACAGCGTCCCAGCAACTTGCTTCTCTCTCTAATCTGTTGCAGGATGTACACCTCACTGATGAACAGGACACCAGAACGATGCTAGATGGATCGCCATTCTCAACCAAAGCAGCCTACAAGCAACTACAAACTCAGCTCCAAGACCCCGACGCCTCACACATTTGGACCTCCAACGTGCCAAAAAAGATCAAGGTGTTTGGATGGCTGCTTCACCTTGACAGGATCAATACAAGGGCGAACCTGCTGCACAAAAACATCATCACTTCGCAACAATGCCCGAGATGCCAAGCACCTGTCGAGGATCGCTCACACCTGTTCTTCTACTGCCCAGCTTCCGCAGCGATATGGAGGCGGCTGTCCATAGCACCATACACTCGCACCTTCTCAGATATCTGGTCCACGCCGCTACCTCGCCAACTCCCCTCGGCGATATGGAGCTCCGTCGCCCTTACTATTCTATGGAAGATTTGGGATGCAAGAAACGCCAAAGTATTCCGAGCAGTTGATCAACCAGTAGAGGTGACACTTAGGAACATTATCTTGGACTTCACAATCTGGTCTCACCGCTTTAAGAAAGCGGAAATGAAGGTACACGCCGACCTGTGGCGGGACTACCTCTCCCTATGTAACCGATAAAACATTTCTTGATGCAATATATTCAGGTGGGGATCCTCTCCCCCCCGGTGAAAGCCTCAAAAAAAAACAGTCTCATAAAGCCTAGGTTGCCAGCGGATCCTGCAAACGCTTGGGTAGCCAAGTGTGGAGAGGATAATTTCTGAAGGCATATGTGAGTAGTAGACCCAACCCAATACATTCTCCACGAAATTCTAGAACCTCTCACATCTAGCAGAGGGTAAACCGGGTTCTACCACTCAGGAAGCATGCCGGTGAGGCTAGCTAGTCTTCTTAAAAAAGCAAAAGCACCGAGTGTGCACACTTTTTTCCTGATTTCATGTCACTCCCATATATTCATTCTGAAGTTCGCTTGCATTGTTTTCTGGCACTCCATTCCACAAGTAGCACAACATGCATCGAAGATAGCGAGAGGCATGATCTGGATCAACCCATAGCATGACATGGCAATTCACGACCACACCACCACGCTCAAGGCATCTGTGGATGGCGATAATTTCCCTATGCACATCATGCACAGTGTAGCGACGTGGTCGAGGACCGCACATGCAAAAAAACGCTATATCCAGGTTGACGCCATTCTATTGCAGATTGTCATGTATAGCATGAGGTGCAAACTAGTAGAGAGAATGTGGGAGGGTTATGAAATGTGTGAAAGTGGAGTATCACCAAATATGTAATTACATATTATCCCCAAATATGAAAAACTAACTTGGTCGAAAGTACCCCAATTTTGTGTGATAAAATTTAAATAATTACCACACATGTATGTGTACCTCCATCTCGCAGTTGAGCACTGCATATGTTTTGCCACTGGACTCTTGTATGATGCTTCAAGTTTCATGTAGAGAGAGGGGAAGAGAAAGTGGATAGAGCTTGAAGAGTGTGTATCATGGTGGGCCATATATTAATAACCGCGAAGCTAATGCAACAGGTTTGATGGAATTCACTAGTCAATGGGACATGCTTGAGCAGTCTCTCACGCAAGATCCACTATAAAGGTCGTGTAGAAGTCACGACACTAAATAACATCACTCTTGGGTGACACCTACCACAATGCACGTTTGTATCGGTATGCTACCCGGGCGCAAAATCATGTGCCGCTCTTGCCATGCACCGCAACTAGTCGATATGATGTGTTGCCCCGGGGCGATATGCCCTACGCTATTGTAGGGGATGGTGATCAACCTAGTATTTGGGTGGACTATACTTTAGGTTTGTTTTCTTAACACATGATAGACGATGCATCTATTATCTAACAGATCAATAAAGCTCATAATGGTGTATTTCCCTCCAAAGTAATAAATTGTGTGCCAGGTTTGTTAGATTATACTGTAGTTCAACAAGTGGGTCATGTTCCTTAGTTATTTATTTGATTGGAGATGTGTAAGCTTTGAGTGGTAACATATGTAGGTAATTAAGTTTATTTGTGTCTTGGTTTCTCTTGGCTCGCCGTGGAAAATCTTCTTCCCATTTTTCTTTATTTTTAAATTTCAACGTAAACACTTTTGGACAACTTTCTTACATTAGTATGGTAGTTCCCCAAAAGTAATAAAAATTGGTAAACTTCAAAATAAGAAATTGAACATGAACGAGCTGATCTTGACCACTCGGGTCAATGGTTCTAGGGAGTGTTGGACTGTGGGTCGAGTTGGGATATCATCTGACCTATACGTGTGGACATATTAGCTCAATGATCATGAGATGCATAGTTCCAAATGTAATCCTCTTCGCAATATTAGGTTAGGTTTTAATTCATAGTCCCAAGTATAATGCACATGGAAATACTAGGTTTGTTCTGAAATGAGGCCTAAGCTTTCTGATCTATCACATAGATTGCACCAAAAAACGTCTTCGTGGTTATTTACCCCCAGGTAGAGAGTATTGCAACAAAAACTTCACCCCACGTAAAAAATATACTATTGCAATGATATCGTTGCAATATTTTTTTAAAGTAATGCTACAAAAAAAGAGTTAAATAACATTTTCCCCGCAGGTTGATTTACAATAAATTTGCCTACGATATCAATGAAAATCACAAACGACTACAACAACAAAAATGTGTCTGGCAGCAATTTAAAAATGGTTAAGTCACAATTTCTACACATTTATTTGCAACAAAAATCATCAACTATTTCATCAAAATATCATAAATGATCACAAAAAGATCATGTGTTTGGAACATTTTGAAAAGCACTTGAACATCATCAAAAAATTGGAGGAGATACAAAAATGAAGCAAACACCCTAAAACCTTGCAACATCTCATGTGTTGTTTCCCAGCATAGTTTAAACAAGGTTGTTACATTTTAATCATGTATGCAACATATAAAAAACCGAGGAAACACAACATGTAGCAAACGCCAATGTAAAACATTGCAACATCTCGCATGTGCTTTCACAACAAAACAGGTACTAGTTTGTTACAATTTTAACGGTTGTTTGCAGCATCGAAAAATGTAGTTGTACCATCGTCCACGGCCTGATTTCGCCAACTCGAAACTGCTGACCATGAACCCGGCGCGCCGGAGGCCCAACGTCGGCGCTAGATCCGGCGATATTGAGTTGTTTTCTGGTCCATTTCCGTAGTCCATTTTTGTGTTACATCATAGGGGTCCATTTTCGGGTACAGAAGCTAGACCAACACGTATTAGCGAAGCAGGGTTGCAGCTAGCTATGCACGTCTGAGCATGCGCATCCAGAACATGCATGCATGCATAGGAGTAGCGAAGAACGCACACGACCGGACATGCACCCATGCGATCGAGGAAGCTGTGGGGTACGGGTGATTAATATCTTCTCTCGCTGGTGTATACAAGGAAACGGCAGCTAGACGGCAGCCATAAGAAACGGCGGGAGGGTTCTCCCGGTCACGCGCACCGTACCACCGAACCAAAACTGAAACATGGAAGGGTAAGCACATGCTGCCGTCCACGCGCCCCTCGAGTCCGAAACGCAGACCGACTCCGACTCAAACTCCAACTCGATCACCACCGATGGATGGATAAATACCACAGCCCTCCCATGAACCCCTCCATCGTCTCAGTCGATCCGCCGGCACACGTTTGCAGGAGATCAAGAAACAGCAGTTCTTGGAAGAGAAGAGGAAGATCTTGGTTGATCGGGAGCCTCGCGGAGCCGTCCGGGAAGAAGCGCAGCAAGAGATGGCGATGGCGAAGTGGAGCGCGTACGAGGAGCTGCTGGACATGGCGGCCCGGGTCGCCGTGCGCACCTACACGCACTTGCCGCAGACGTCGCGCGCCTACTACAAGCCCCCGCAGACGACCACCACCGCCACCACGAACACCGCCAGCGCGAGTAGGAGGAGCTCGGCCGACTTCGACGGCGACGCGTCGTCCACGAGGAGGAAGCAGCAGCAGGAGGCGGCGGTCAGGGCGGTGCTCGACGCCACGGAGATCATCGTCAGCGGCGTCATGTAGGGCATAATGCCGTTCTCGCTCGACACCGGCATGCAAGAGGAAAAGAATCGAAAGATCGTGCTCGGGGCCAACAAAGTTGCAACGGGTCGATCGACTGCTGTGGCCTGTGATCCTGTCAGGACGATTTGCTTGGAGTTAGTAGTTTAGTTTTACTTTTCTTATTATTCTGATTCCCAACTCCCTCGATTTTGCGCTGAGGCCGTTGGCGATTGAACGAAGCTTGTCGAACATGAACGAGAGTTAGACATATTCGCCCTAGCGTTATTCTCCCGAATCATTTTATAGTTTAACTGAGATGCAATCAAACGAGCCTTATTGTGAGCAATAGAATGGGATCCATATATAATTCCATTTTGCTTGGTTTGGTTCTACAAGTGAATGAGCGATGTTATTACGCATTATATAGTGCTACTAGCTAGGCACGAGTGTTGATCTTAATTTGTAGCTCGAGCTACACATAGCCTGTTTTCAAAACTTTGAAAACGATATTTTAATGTTTTAAAAACATCTGAAAAGAAAATCTTGATGAGCAAAATTTCAACTCGAAATACCTTGTATTGTGGACTGCATAAAAAAGACAAAATACAAGGTATTTTGAGTTGGAATTTTACACGGTGGTAGAACACAACAATGTTAACATCTTGAATTATTTTCAGATTTTTCTAAAACTTTAAACTACTGATTTTGAATTTTTTTAAAACTGAACTACATGTAGCTCGGTCTACTCTTGTGGTTTCTATCCTAGGAATGGCAATTCCAGAATAGAATCTATTCGGCTGGTTCAGTTTTAAGTTTCAATCGGTCGATTTGCCCATTCGATTTCAGTTTCCATGATCCGCATTGGATCCTACTATAGGATACAAAAACAAATTTCTGGAAACGGACCAAAACACTTCTTCTTATTTCAGTTCCATGTGGGTATGAGGTTGATTTTTTTGCAGAAAAAAGGATTGAACTAAATCTTTAGAGGACGTTTGTCAAAAAAAAAATTTGCAGTGAGCACCATGACATTGCACGCCCACACTTTTTTGAGTTTTACTTTTTCATATCTCTCAAACAATATAATATATGAATTTAAAACTTTGCAAGTCACTGAAAAATAACGACTATAACGTGGGAATAATAGTTAGGAATTTTTTACGCAATTTAGAATTTAATATATTTAAAACGTAAAAAATCTTAAATATTTTTTAATCTAATAAAATATTTTCTCACATTTTAGTTGTTATGTTTCAATAATGTTCAATGTTTGAAGTTCAAAGATTGTATGATGTGAGAGATAAAAACAATAAGAAAAACTGTTTGAGAGGGGAAAAAGAGCTTGTGCGGACCTTGATGCATTTTGAATAACCTGGATATATGTGTGCATGTGCATCGAATTATTTTTCACACATTCTAGTTGTTATGTTTCAGTGATCTGAAAAGTTTGAACTTCAAATATTGTATGACGTGACACATAGAAAATAGAAATTGTTTGACACGGAAAAAAGAGCTTGCGGATCTTAAATTCTTAATGCATTATGATACCCAGATATATGTAGGTGCGCAGAGAGCACCTGCTCAGAAAGTCTTGTCTGTTACAAAATTACCTCGGTGTTGGTGTATTCATGCAAACCTTTTTTGATGAATTGATCATCCTCCCACTATGTCGTCGGAAAAGTTTGCCACTTCCTTAGCTATGCTTAAAAGGAGTTTTGTAGAGATTTTCGGAAACTCCAATTTTTACTTTAGTTAGAACTCTTTTACGATTTCCTTATAATTTCTATTAAAGTATAGTACTCAAAATTTTGCACTTCTGTGATATTAGTAGGTTAATCCCAAATATTAAGGATTTTATCTTAATAAATTACAAAGTTCAAGGATATATTTTACATGTATCATCACCCCAGTCGCTAGGAGATCTCTTCACAGACATCCCCGCGCCTACAAGCTCCACGACGCATGTGTCCTCTCTCCACCCGACACGACGACCTCGTCCAGTTTGCATCGTCCTGCTGTATCGCCCCTCCTCGATGAGCCCTCACTTGGCGCACGTCGTCCTCGATCCGGGATCGGCTCCACGGCGGATTTGGGGGAGCGCAATCTGGTGGGCCTCTCTTCGACGAGGCTCTGCTGCTATTACAGTTGCCTCTGTTTGTGGTGAGACAATGGCAACCCTTCCTCTCTCCTGTGTGCAGCCGGTGGGTTCGGGGTTCGAGGAGGCCCATGATGCCTCTGCCGCAAGCCGGTCAGTGTTTCTAGCAGTGAGTGGAGGTGCTATCAACGAAGTGCGGCGGTGTTGCCATCAGTTGGCGTGGTTGCTCCCAACGATGGATGGAGGTGTTGCTACGTAGGGGAAGCAGTGTTGGCATTTGGGCATCTAAAGGTGTCATTTCCCCTAGCGGTGGGCTGAGGTGCTACCGGCAGGATTTGTTGCAGGCATGCCTGCTCCGGCGAAGTCGGTGCTAGAGTACAAGGTTATTTTTCGCGAATTTTTT
The DNA here is from genome assembly GCA_030979885.1 of Lolium multiflorum. NCBI lineage: Eukaryota > Viridiplantae > Streptophyta > Magnoliopsida > Poales > Poaceae > Lolium > Lolium multiflorum. The sequence continues at coordinate 112,988 of JAUUTY010000639.1, read as the reverse complement.
GATGCTGCATTAAAGTTTTTTGAACACTACAAACTTGTATGTGTTTTGCTGCGAACACGGGAGCGAGATGCTACAACAGTACTATCTGTTTGCTATGATTTCTTGTCAAATGCTGCAAGGATGCTACAATGATACAAAAAAAAACAGTTGTCATGAGGTCTCCCACAAGAACTCACGGGTTTTTTTCTTTTTTTTTTTCTGGTTGAAGTTTTTTTCTGCTACGATGAAGCAAAGCAGAGAAATATTTTGCTACACGTACGGAAGCAATTGCTTTAGACAAAATTGGAGACTGTATGCCACGAGGTGGCTGATCGGGGGAAGCCGCGGGGGCTCAGCACGACCCAAACCGAAATATGGAAGGCATAATAGGTTTCGTGGCATCCACGCGCCGTCGAGTCCGAAACCCAGACCGACTCCGACTCAAACTGGATCACCACCGACCGATAAATAGCACAGCCGTTTCAGCAACGCCTGCAGCATCGTCTCAGTCGATCCCAAGCTCACGTTTGCAAAAATTAAACTTAGAAGCCGCAGGTCGTGGAAGAGAAGAGCACGATCTTCGTCGGGAAGAAGAAGACCCTGTCAGTTCTCGGCCGTCCGGGAAGAAGCGTAGTAAGAGATGGCGATGGCGAAGTGCGGCGCATACGAGGAGCTGCTAGACATGGCGTACCGGATCGCCGTGCGATCCTATACGCACTTGCCGCAGACATCGCGCGCCTACTACAAGCCCCCGCCGACCACCACCACCACCAACGGCGGCCCGAAGTCGAGCGCGAGGAGCTCCGCCGACTTGAAGGGCGATGCGTCGTCCGCGAGGAGGAACCAGCAGCAGGAGGCGGCTGTCAGGGTGGCGTTCGACGCCACAGAGATCATTATCAGCGGCGTCATGTAGGGGTAGGGCATAAGGCGTTGCTCGCTCGACACCGGCATGCAAGAGGAAAAGAATCGAAAGATCGTCTAGAGTAGTACAGTACTTTCCTTCTTACTCCGCGCCCGTTTAGAGTAGTTTTCTTGCTCTTTCCAACTCCCTCGATTAATCATTTTATTGTCTTGAGATGTAATCAAACGAGCTTTATTGTGAGCAATGGAACGGGATCCATGAATATATAATTGCTTGGTTGGTTCTACTCCATGTGTTCATGAACATAAGGCTACATCGTTTTTCGTGTCAAACTTTGAATAATGATTTAGTTAACCAAATATAAGTTATATATTATTTAAAAATATATTATTGGATATTTATTCGATAATATTGTTTTAAATAACATGCAACTCATATTTAATTAACAAATTATTATTCAAAGTTTGTCTTAAAAAGCAAATTGGCCTTGTATTTAACAACGGAGGAACTAATGTTAATATAGTGGTGCTAAGCACGGCAATCCTAGAATAGAATCTATTCATCCCTGTGTTAAACATTACTTGCTTCCTAGAATTGGCAGAGTGGTCGTTCGTAATGAACAATCAGAGTTGAAGATAGTACTCCCTCCGGTTCATATTAATTGACTCTAAAATGGATGTATCTAGACACATTTTAGTTCTAGATACATCCATATTGAAGTCAATTAATATGAATCGGAGGGAGTATTTGAATTAATTGATCAATCGATTGGCGAATGGGATGAAGAAATAGTACGGGAGACTCTTTGTCCTCTTGATGCGGATGCTGCCCTCCGTCTACCTCGCCCAAGGAATGGGGGTGATGACCTCTGGGCGTAGAACGAAGAGAGGACGGGCATCTAGACTGTTCGTTCAGCTTACCGTATGCTGGTTCAACATGTTGTGAAGTGTATATGTGGATTGCCTAGCCCTTTCCATCAGTTCGGACTTTTGGTTCAAGTGGCTAGTGCATGAATCTTAACATGGTATCAGAGCCCCAGGTCTCAAGTTCAAATCCCTTTCACATGGTTTTCGCCTAAAAATTGCTGTTGCCCCCTCTTTAGCCACCGCTGATGCCCTGTTTCGTGTGCTCTTCTTCTTTCACGTGTTGACTTTCTCTTCTCCCGTCACACGCGAGGGGGTGTTGTGAAGTGTATATGTGGATTGCCTAGCCCTTTCCATCAGTTCGGACTTTTGGTTCAAGTGGCTAGTGCATGAATCTTAACACAACAGACTGTTGTTGCCTCGGGGAGTTCGAATTGGGACTCTGATCAGGTTTGGAAGAAACTTTGGCAGCTCAAAGTGGTGCCAAAAGTGAGAATATTTTGGTGGCAGGCACTGCAGAGATTCCTTCCTTGCTACGCCGAGCTGGCCAGGAGACATGTTATGGATAATGGCATATGCAAACTTTGTGGCCATGAGGATGAAACGTTATACCATGCTATGCTACAATGTGTGCATGCAAAACAATTCTGGACTGCTACCTTGCAATATTTTGGCTTCAGTATCCCCAGGTTGCACCCAGTCACTTCTACTCCGGTGCTCCCCCCTTGGCAAATGTGAGGCTGCATAAAAAACAATAATGGCTGAGATCTTCCAATACCCCTTCGTAAGCGGGGTCATGATCGTAAAATTTAAAAATCTAAATGTATGTACGACCCTCTAGAGGCCCGTATGGCCCGCGTTATCTTGTACGATTATTTTCTGTAAATATAGTGTACTACTACGGTGACGTGTGTGTACCGAATAGGCAGGACATATAAAAAAGGGTCGTAGACGTCTTCGCGTACGTCACCCCACCAAATCAGAAATAAAAATACAGTATATACATACGGGCATACATGGACTGGATATGGGTCAGCGAGCCTAAGGTTGGAAAACTAAAAAATAAATATAACCTCTCAACTTGTGATAGGGGGAAGCACCGGAGTAGGACTCGCACCCAGTAACTTGGATGGGAGACTTGCTGGTCGGCTCCTTTCTGAAATCAGAACATGTACCAATAGCCATCACGGTTCTATGGTGTATATGGTCTAGTCGGAATAGATACATACATGGTGAGGAACAATACAAGCCTCTTTTGGTTCCATGCAACTTATTGAAGAGCAGCTCGCCCTCCTGGAACTTCCGCCAAATCAAACTGTTGTTCTGAAACCGGAGGTCACTTAGTCTAGACCCCCGCCCGGATGGTGTATGGTGAATACGGACGGATCGCTCAACTGCAGCTCACGTGAAGCAGGGTCAGGTTATGTCATACGAAATTATCTGGGAGAATTCGTGGAAGCGGGGTGCCGTAAATACCCTCATATCGATGATCCTTTTATTAGTGAGTTGTTGGCAAGTAGAGATGGCCTAGAAGCTGCTGCAAGGCTGGGTATACCGAAAATTATCATACAAACGGACTGTAGCTCGCTGGCCGAACTTTGGCAGGATGAAAGACAAACAAGAAGTGAAGGTGCTCACGTTTTGGGTGAGATGAAGATGATGTGTGTGAATTTCCAGGAAGTCAAGCTTCTCTTTTTAGGTCGTGATGCAAATAAAGCGGCACATAGATGTGCCAAAGAAGCTCTTAGCGTGGTAGATTTTGTTCGCTTTGATGTAATACCTGGTTTCCTGACTGAGCTTATTCAGTCTGAATGTAGCCACTATCCCGTTTAATAAAGCAGTGGATTACAATAAAAAAAAAGAATTGGCAGAGTGGTCTGGTTTGGTTCAAATTTCGATCGATCCATTTCCCCGTTCAATTTCAGTTTTTGTGATCCGTATTGGGTCCTATGATGCAGAAACAAATTTCTGGAAATGAATTGAAACAATTCTTCTTTTTTCAGTTCCATGTGGGGTAAGGTCGTAGTTTGTTGCAGAAAGAAGGATGGAACCAAATCTCTGGAGGGCGTTCCAAAAAATATCATCTCGGTGTTGGTCTATTCAGGCTGGTTGAGACCATTTGGATCATATCACAGCTCTCAGAGGACACATCAGCAAACCTTTTTATTATGAATTGATCATTATCTCGTCGATACCCAGTACATGAAAGGTTGCCACTTCCTTAGTGATACTTAGAGTAAAAAAAGTTGAGTTAGTCTGACGACATTATTTTGAGATTTAACGAAGGAGAAAGTATATTAATTGAATTATAATTGTTTTATGACGTTAAATTTAGATCAATTTGGAATTTAAAAGCTAAAATTAAATATCGCATTTCAACTTTATTTAAAATTTCTTAATATTTTAGACCAGATATCACTCGCTTTCTAGTTGAAATTTGTAGATATGTCGTCTTATTTCAAGATTTGACATAACCCATGTAATCATGTTTTGATATGTTATAGTGTGATGTCTGAGTCAGCTACTAAAATGGTCTCGTAGTTCGGAGAGCTCAAGACATGAAAATTTCTTAAAGGGGTAACATATGAATTAATACGTGACTAGGGGTAAAAGGATAAATTGTGTTAAAGACAAAGAGACTAATCATTGAGACCTTGGGAAAATAAAGACAAATGAAGAGTTAAAGATTGAATGTAGTAAAAGGATAAAATGGTTTTCCTTTAAGCTATCTATCATTTTAATGTCTTAAATTTTGTTTGCAGCAAATGAATTGTGTTGCATTGAACTTACTTCAACTTGTGAGAGATTTTTTAAAAAATGGGCACTTTATTACTTGAAGCAATAGACCCGACGTCTGCATAACTAGGATGCACACAGCCGTATCAATATCTGTTACAAACCGACTACAAGAGTTCCAAGATCAAAAAACAAAACTAAGTAGGTGGACCCAGGTGAAGATCACGCTGCCACCCATGTTGGGAAAAAATATCCCTCGCCGCATCCTCCAACCGTGAAGACACCTCCGTAAAGAGGTCTCGATGCTCCAACCGTTGAAGTGGAACCCATGAGCGCAGTGTAGCTGTAGACCGGTATATGACCTGCATAAGAGAAGAAGAAATACTATTGAAAATCTTGTCATTTCTACATAGCCATAGCGACCAAATAATGGCAATCGCTCTCATCCTAATAAGACGCTTAGACCTAACCGCCACATCATTGAGCCAATTACCAAATATATTGGCAACACTACTCGGGGGGTATAAGGTAGACCCTATTAGGACAGTTGACCATATAGATCTAGCAAACTTACACTTAAAGAACAAGTGTTTAATAGTCTCGTCATGGTGACAGAAGACACACTTCTTACTTTCATGCCAGTTACGTTTGGCAAGATTATCTTTAGTGAGTATGACCCCACGGCGAAGATACCATGCAAAAACCTTTGTTTTGAGCGGTATCCTCTTCTTCCAAATCTTTGAATTATTATCGACTGGAATATCAGGCTGAATCAAAACATTGCACATGGAAGCCACAGAAAATGCACCATTCCCGGTGAGATTCCAACGAAACTCATCTGACCCCTGCGTCAATTGAACTATCTCAAGACGCTGTAGCAATTCATGCCAGGAGTTTTGTCTAGGACCGATGAGACTTCTTCTGGACACATTCGGTGGGAAAGTTTCCAACACCTTAGCGATAGTATCACTTTTGTGTCGCACAATATTGTACAATGCCAGCTATTGTTCTCGGAGCGTGGCATTACCAAGCCATATATCCTCCCAGAAACGAATCTCCGTTTTATCCTTAATAGAGAAAGATTCATATGGAAAGAAAAATTTCTTTGTATCCATAAGACCTGCCCAAAAGTGAGAATCTCCCGGTTTCCAAAAAACCTGAGATAATGCCTTTGAGCCAATATACTTTCTCTTGAGAAGTGTTTGCCAAACTCCCTCCTCGTTTAGTAACTTAGAAAGCCACTTACAAAGTAAGGCCCTGTTCTTGACCTGGAGATCTTGGATTCCAAGTCCCCCATGGTCTTTGGGATGGCAAAGCACACTCCACTTAGTCAATCGATACTTACGCTTCTCACTATCCCCTTGCCAAAGAATATAGATCGGAAATAATCCAATCCTTTTAAGACTCCTTTAGGAAGTTGAAAGAAAGAAATCATATATAGTACCATATTACTTAGTACCGCGTTTATGAGAACTAATCTTCCACCCAAGGATAGTAATTTGCCTTTCCAACTACTTAATCTAATTTGCAGTCTTTCCTCGACCATTTTCCATTCGGCATTGGTTAGTCGCTGATAATGAATCAGAATACCCAAATACCTAATCGGAAATTGACCTTGCCCACAGCCGAATAGCTCAGCATATTCTGCAATGTTATCTTGGGCCTCACCGAAACAAAACAACTCGCTTTTATGGAAATTGATTTTTAAACCTGAAAGTTGCTCAAAAACTGAAAAGATTAACTTTAGATTTTGAGCCTTTTCGAAGTCATGTTCCATAAAAAGGATTGTATCGTAAGCATATTGAAGAATAGACAATCCTCCATCAATAAGATGAGGAATGACCCCTTCAATTTGGCCCTTTGATTTTGCACGTTCGATCATAACAGCGAGCATATCCGCCACTATATTAAATAGCACTGGCGATAATGGATCACCCTGTCTTAGCCCCTTCTTGGTTTGAAAGTAATTGCCCACGGCATCATTGACTTTAATGGCAACACTCCCACCAGAGAAGAAACTATTGATCAACGCACACCACTCATCAGAGAAACCTTTCATTCTGAGAGTTTGTTGCAAGAAAGACCACTTTACCTTATCATAAGCTTTTTCGAAATCAATCTTTAAGATCACTCCATTCAACTTCTTTCTATGCAATTCATGAACAGTTTCATTGAGGACTGCTACCCCATCGAGGATGTTTCGTCCTTGCATAAAAGCAGTCTGCGAAGGTCTGATCACATGGCCAGCCACCGCGTTGAGCCGTATCGTGGCCACCTTAGTAAATATTTTAAAGCTAACGTTAAGAAGACAAATATGACGATATTGTTGTATCCTTTCTTCTTCATTAACCATCGGCAATAAAATAATTTCACCAAAGTTAAGCCTAAACAGCTCCAACTGGCCGGCATGAAGATCCGCAAAAAGTGCAAGTAGGTCAGACTTGATGACATCCCAGAAATGATAAAATTCAGCTGGAAAACCATCAGGACAAGAGGCTTTATTATGCTCCATTTGGAAGACAGCTTTTCTTGCTTCCTCCTCCGTGTAAGGAGAAGTAAGAAAATTATTCTCCGCTTGAGAGACTTGAGAAATATCATCCGTTCTAGTCTCATCAAACGAGAAAGTACCTTCCTCGGGGGCACCAAAAAGTATAATAACTCGTAATGAAATACTTCAACTGTTCATGGCCCTCAATCGTACCCTCATCCTGGACAAGAGAACGAATGAGTTTCTTCCTATGTCTACCATTAGCAACACAATGGAAGTACCTCGTATTCGAATCTCCCTCAAGAATAAATTGGGCCTTTGATCTTTGGTACCATTTCAGCTCCTCTTCGCGCAGAAGTTTTGCAATTTCCGCATTCGATTGGCTTTTTTGCTCAATCTCTTGTACAGAAAGAGGACGAACTTCTGCTTTAGCTTCAAGGTCATCTATAATAGATGAAAGTCGTAGTTTTTCTTTTTTAAGAATCCCATTTGTGTGTCGTGCCCAACCACAAAGGTGTCTGCGTACAGCACGCATCTTGTTATTCCACCTCTGTATTGGGAACAAACCTACAACCAATCTTTCCTGTATTCTTTTAACCATGGTCTGGAAACCTTCCCGAGCCAACCAACCGAGCTCGAACTTAAATCGACGGTTAGATGGAGGTCTAGGTAAACCAGTGGATAATAATATGGGAGCATGATCTGAAAAACCAACAATACGTTCTAGCGCGAGCACCGACACCATTGGAAATTTCAATTCCCACTCAGTATCCATTAGTACGCGATCTAGTTTTTCATATGTTGGTTCTGGAAAATTATTAGCCCAGGTGTATTGTCTGTCATTCATTGACACCTCCCTTAACTTGTGAGAGATGCTTACGGAAGACACTAAAGAGTTAAAAAATAAATAGGTTTCGATATAGATCCAGGCCTGAACTATAGTCCTTGGCTTTGGATCTAAAGCCAAATTCTGTAAAAAAATATTCAGAATATTTTGGATTTAGAATTGTTTTAGTCCATGTAGCCCATAGTTTAGCCTTGGGCTTCCAATGTTTCAAGGTCTGCCCGTGGCATTTACGGCGGCAATATTCATCAGATCTAATCATTAAGAGGTCGTTTGGTATCCATCATTTGGACCTGAAATCTTGGAATTCATTTTAAAATTCTATAGGTGGGCTGTTTGGTTACCACAGAATTGGACAAGCATTTTATTTATGAAATCCAGCAAAATGATGCTATGGGTAAACATGATTCCGAGGTGAGACCTATCATTTGCGTTTCTCTATGGAAGCCACTTACAAATTCAATACTGAATTCTGCTGTCATTTACAATTCCTGTGGTAACCAAACAAGTGTCTATTTCTGAAATTACAATGTAAATAAAATGAATACATGTATTTATTTTAAAATTCTACAAATGAAATGAAAGCTGGCTTCCAAACGACTTATAAGATTTATGGCAAAGGAATGTGATCTTCGTTGGTAATAGCTGTGAATCTTGACTGAGAAAGAACTAGTATTTCTAAGTTGATTTGCAAAACGTAGTTCCCAAATTGTATATGTAAAATCTAACGGGCAAACACATTTACATAAATCATTGAGAGGTGTTGAGAGGTGGTTCCCACCGGTCAGATGGATATAAAATGGGTATCCATGCATGGAGCGGAATCCGTGCACTACAAGTCCAACTCGATCATGAGTTCTCGATCTGGTACCCATCCCGTAAAATTCAGACAGAAAATGCAATTCATAACCCTATTTAGCGGGCAGGCTATCCGTACATACTGAATCCATGGATACTATCGGCATCGGTGGAGCACTGGAGCGCATGAGGACGGCCGTAGGTCACCGCGACAGCCACCGTTATGCGCGCCATGCCGATCGAAGCTTGTGGCGAGCGTTGAATTGAGCTGACCAGGAACGTTTATGGACATCTTCTCTACCTTCGGCATGCCAAGGAGTAGATCGAGCGCCAGACGATCGACAGCACAGGACTCCGTGGCGCTCATGAGTATACTACCAACGGCCGCCGGGCAGCAGGTCGCGAGTTCATCGCCGCAGCGGGGCAGCCGGCTGCTAGTTATGGACGGGGCTGGGAGGACACTGGCCGCCGGTGTTGTTCCCGTAGGTGCAGTTGGACGGCTGCGCCGACGTGTCGATGCCCGTCCGCTCCGCCCCAGCGGCGCCTGGGCTCGGCAGTGGCCGCGCCGCCGCTGCCGTCCCGCCAATGCTGCCGGAGGCAATGATGAAGACGATCAGCACGAGAACCACCGCCACGGTAGGTCTTCTCATGGTGGCCAACGGCGATTAGTTGCTCTCTGCTAGCGTGCGTGTGTGATCGTGTATATATACAGGGCACGAGAAGCTCCACGCGTGCTTGTAGAGTGGAGAGGCGGATGAACGCCGCGATGCAAATGCAATGCATCGACTTAGCCGGCCGGCCAGAACTTGCCTAATTTCTTCGATCAGGGAAGAAAAACGAGGAAATGGATGGTGCATTTTTCTTCGGACGTGTCACGATCTCAGAGAATGCTTGTGTACTCTCTCTCGCTCTCTCACGTTGTGCACCGTGCACGCACGCGGAGGGCTGACTAGTTTCTCCTAGGACTGGACTTTGGAAGCTAGGCGTACTTTCGTAGCTTGGGATTGAGATTTTCCAGGGAGCGCACTACCTTGCTTGCAGAAACAGCATACGCCTGAGAAGTCGACGCGGCGGCGCTGCATGTGTTGTGACTTGTGAGGCGAGATCGACGGATTGATCATGCGACGCGCCTAACACGAACCCCAGTTCATCGGTCCATTAATTAATCAATCTGCTGATCAGTCTGCCCTGCTCCACGCGCGTGCGTGCGTGCGTCGGCCGTCGGCGCCGTAACGTGCGCGCAGGGGAGCAGAGCAAAGCGGACCAATATGTACACGCGCGCCGTAACACCGGGAGCAGTACATTTCGTGACCTATTTTTTTAGACGCATTTCAATGTTCATCTTTTTTCACTACGGGAACCCGCCGACGTGCCGACGGCCAGAATCTGTGCCGACGGCCGCCGTCGGCACAGCCTCGCTCGCCGTCAGCCCAGCAAAGTAGCCGTCGGTACAGCCTGGCCGTCGGCACAGCACCACCGACGGCCGCCGTCGGCACACTTGGCCGTCAAAACAGTCGTGCCGACGGCACGTAGCCTAGCCGTCGGCACATGGTCATATGGTGGGGCCACAGACAGCCACCGACAACGGCGTCAGCAGGTGGCAAACGGCGTGATGTGGGCCAACGGCCAGGCCGTCGCACACTTCCCCGCCAAATTTTCCTTCTTCCCGCCCTTATTCGCGCCATTTTTCGCGCCACTTCCTATGTAGGCCGACGGGCCGTCGGCATGGTTCCCGCCATTTTTCCCTCCTTCCCTCCCGCCATTCTTCTCGCGCCCATTCTCTCCCGCCAATTATTCCCGCCGTTTCAGCCCTCGTCGTCCTATATATAGCCATGTCTTCTCAACACTAACATCACCAACAACATTTCTCTCCTCATCAACTCTCTCATCCAAAAAACACCACAGAATCCTCTCGAGCTCAGCCGCCGTCGAGATCCTCGTCGCCGTAGCAACACGGGCTTCATCGGCGTTCGCTGGCTGCGGGCCATTTCGCGTCCGAAATCTCCGCCGGTGTGTGTGTGTGGCTCGGCACCTTCTACACGAAGGAGGCTGCTGCCCGCTCATACGACGTTGCGGCTTGGAGGTTTGGCCGGTCGCGCCACGAATTGAACTTCCGGAGGTCGTCTCCGACGGAAGCCGAGAGTCTCTACCGAGCCGCTACTTCGCTCGAGAGGGTGAAGCGCAGCGGTTCGTAGATGGCCGGCGGATTGATACCACCGAGGCGACGAGCAGTTCATGGCACGCGGCGAGACCATCCCGAGACGTCGCGGCCACGCGCGCATTCCGGAAGGAGAAGGGCGAGAGAGAGAGGAGGCGGGAAAGCGGCAGAGGAGGGCCGAATATGACGCGGAGTACGCCAAAGGAGAGGCGTCGACATGGGGAAATGATGAACGGTGGTTTTCGTACCTCCAAGTACCGCCGGGACACCTAGCGAGGACGAAGATTTCGAGAACTGATTAGTATGTGTGTGTCGAGTCCATGTGTCTAACGGGTCATGTGTCGACCCGTGTTAAGTGCTTTGTTCGTGTGTGGGTTTAGTTTTTTAAGTGTTTTGGTTTGTGTGTTAGTAGTGTAGTTTTTAAGTGCTTTGCTTCGTGTGTGGGTGTAGTTCTTTAAGTGCTTTGGTTTGTGTGTGGTCTAGTTCTTTAAGTGTTTTGGTTTGTGTGTGGGTCTAGTTATTTAAGTGCTTTGTAACGTGTGTGGGTCTCAAGTTCTTAAGTGTATCATTATTGTGTGTCGTCAGAAATCGAGCATCGGAGGGTGGGAATGGTCCCAAAACTCAGGCAGATTATAGACTATATCTGTATGTGGAAACTCCTGGTAAGCCCAACCTATGGTTTCCCATGTACATATGTCCTAAACAAACCAAAGCAAATAAAAAAATCCATTGTTACACCGTCACACGGAGAAAGCTATAGTAGATCTGCGGGGTCCCCGCCTAGGGTTTCCGAAGATACAGATCAGCGGAGCGTCGGAACCGCTTAAAAACTTGCATATGTCCCTAGCATATGTGCACAAGTGTGATGTAGGGTTTGGCTAACCTTGCATGTACCCGTTGACGATTTTCAAGACATGGGGCACTTGGTGAAAATCCAGGATCTGTATGTGCAAACTCCTGGTACGGCTAAAATGGAGCCTATTTTATGGTAAAGTAAGCCCAACCTATGGTTTCCCATGTACATATGTCCTAAACAAACCAAAGCAAATAAAAAATCCATTGTTACACCGTCACACGGAGAAAGCTATAGGGGTAGATCTGCGGGGTCCCCGCCCTAGGGTTTCCGAAGACAGATCAGCGGAGCGTCGAAACCGCTTAAAAACTTGCATATGTCCCTAGCATATGTGCACAAGTGTGATGTAGGGTTTGGCTAACCTTGCATGTACCCGGCGTTGACGATTTTCGCAGACATGGGCCAGCACTTGGTGAAAATCCAGGATCTGTATGTGCAAACTCCTCACGGCTAAAATGGAGCCTATTTTATGGTAAGCCCAACCTATGGTTTCCCATGTACATATGTCCTAAACAAACCAAAGCAAATAAAAAATCCACACCGTCACACGGAGAAAGCTATAGGGGTAGATCTGCGGGGTCCCCGCCCTAGGGTTTCCGAAGATAGATCAGCGGAGCGTCGGAACCGCTTAAAACTTGCATATGTCCCTAGCATATGTGCACAAGTGTGATGTAGGGTTTGGTTAACCTTGCATGTACCCGGCGTTGACGATTTTCGCACATGGGCCAGCACTTGGTGAAAATCCAGATCGATGTGCAAACTCCTGGTACGGCTAAAATGGAGCCTATTTTATGGTAAAGTAAGCCCAACCTATGGTTTCCCATGTACATATGTCCTAAACAAACCAAAGCAAATAAAAATCCATTGTTACACCGTCACACGGAGAAAGCTATAGGGGTAGATCGGGGTCCCCGCCCTAGGGTTTCGAAGATACAGATCAGAGCGTCGGAACCGCTTAAAACTTGCATATGTCCCTAGCATATGTGCACAAGTGTGATGTAGGGTTTGGCTAACCTTGCATGTACCCGGCGTTGACGATTTTCGCACATGGCCAGACTTGGTGAAAATCCAGGATCTGTATGTGCAAACTCCTGGTACGGCTAAAATGGAGCCTATTTTATGGTAAAGTAAGCCCAACCTATGGTTTCCCATGTACATATGTCCTAAATAAACCAAAGCAAAAAAAATCCATTGTTACACCGTCACACGGAGAAAGCTATAGGGGTAGATCTGCGGGGTCCCCGCCCTAGGGTTTCCGAAGATACAGATCAGCGGAGCGTCGGAACCGCTTTAAAACTTGCATATGTCCCTAGCATATGTGCACAAGTGTGATGTAGGGTTTGGCTAACCTTGCATGTACCCGGCGTTGACGATTTTCGCAGACATGGGCCAGCACTTGGTGAAAATCCAGGATCTGTATGTGCAAACTCCTGGTACGGCTAAAATGGAGCCTATTTTATGGTAAAGTAAGCCCAACCTATGGTTTCCCATGTACATATGTCCTAAACAAACCAAAGCAAATAAAAAATCCATTGTTACACCGTCACACGGAGAAAGCTATAGGGGTAGATCTGCGGGGTCCCCGCCCTAGGGTTTCCGAAGATACAGATCAGCGGAGCGTCGGAACCGCTTTAAAACTTGCATATGTCCCTAGCATATGTGCACAAGTGTGATGTAGGGTTTGTCTAACCTTGCATGTACCGGCGTTGACGAGACATGGGCCAGACTTGGTGAAAATCCAGGATCTATGTGCAAACTCCTGTACGGCTAAAATGGAGCCTATTTTATGGTAAAGTAAGCCCAACCTATGGTTTCCCATGTACATATGTCCTAAACAAACCAAAGCAAATAAAAAAATCCATTGTTACACCGTCACACGGAGAAAGCTATAGGGGTAGATCTGCGGGGTCCCGCCCTAGGGTTTCCGAAGATACAGACAGCGGAGCGTCGGAACGCTTAAAAACTTGCATATGTCCCTAGCATATGTGCACAAGTGTGATGTAGGGTTTGGCTAACCTTGCATGTACCCGGGCCAGGAAATGGAACCAAATGTATGGTCCATACGGCACAGCCGTCGCAGCCCCGGACGGCGGCCGAAAGGGTCGGCCGACGGCCATACCGTGGCACAGGGGTGCCGCGGCGGAGCGGCGGCAGCGCGCCTGGCCGGACCGCCGACGGCTTGGCCGTCAGAGAGCAGGCGTGGACGTGGCGCCTCTGGTCCTCCGATGGCAGACCTGGGCCGACGGCTTGGCCGTCGGCACAGCAGGGCGTGGACGCGTGGCAGCCTCCGGTCCTCCAATGGCAGTGTCTAGGTCGAGCGCCGGACAGACCTCCCTTGACCTAACGGCCGCGACGCCCGCGGGCCCCACGTTGACGACGGCACTGTGCCGACGGTGTCGTTTAACCGTCGGCTGGCGTCGCCGGCGGAAAGGCGGCCGACGGCGAGCGTCTGTTTGGCGATGTTGTGCCGATGGCGCAGACGTGGGCCGACGGCAGGTGATGCTGTGGCCGCCGGCCGTCGGCCCCTCGGCTGGTTCCCGTAGTGTTTGTGTGCTTGAGGACAACTTTGAGGGAATCTCAAACTCGTCTATGGTGGGTGGAGAATGGCGAGACTGGATCTATGTGATCTACCGAGCTCGTTCTGCCCCTGCACGCCATATATACATGGTGATCTAGGTTTACTACTGTCGAGCTCATACGTGTATATAGAGAAAACCCTAGCGAGATATTCTAGATCCGACTTCAGTCGGTTACAGTCGTACCTTGCAGGATCCTCATTCTGATCTCATAGTTGCTAGCACACCAAGATGACTGTCGAGCCGGCAACTGCACAGTGTCAGAGCCCTTGGGCCTACCTAGAGACCGTGATCTCAAATAGTAGTCTCTGAGGCGAAACGTTAGACCAAGGCGATTGGTTCTCGGCTCGTGCCTCCTGCCGGCGCCGCCGCTGATCGCCTCGTCTCAGTGGTCTTTGGGCCATGATGGCGCGGTGGATCTCGGCCCTCATCGGTGGGAGGGCTCCGCTCCCTATTTTGATGGTTTCGTTCTTCGTTTTTTGGGTCAAGATTTGTAGGGGCGGCGCTCAGGTGGTGGTGGCGGCATCTCGTGCAGTAAGGTCTCCTCAGCTTCAACCCCATCTCGGCGGCAACGTCGAGAGGCTTGTGAGAGTGGTGTGGTTTTTGAGGATTTCGTCTGGATGTGGGGATCTTCGAATCGTCAAGGAGCTTCATCGGCAGTTCTTCCTTCTTCTTCGTCTCTGCGACGGATGTGGTCTTTTTGATCCGTTCGGCGACTTCCCGTCCGCAACCAACAACGTCAGGCCGATTCAGGGACCGTCGACACGGTCTGGAGGTTGAAGACGAATGGCTTCTCAAGAATTTCGTTGTAATTTTCGTTTTTCTTAGGGTGCTTTGTACTGTTCGTTGTTTTTTTAATGCAAAGTCCTATTCGAAAAGAAAAAAAGAAAGACCGTGATCTCGACAATTTGTTAGTTGAGCTTTAGATATACCCTTTTTTAAAGCACACTAGACCGTCTTGTTTGATCTCATCTGGCCCAGTTTTCACCGTCCATGATCAATTGGGTGATTTGTAGTAACTCTGTTGGCCCATTATACGCTACCAACACAAGTATATCCCCTTTGGATAAATCTGAGAGTTCTTTTATCCAAACATAAGTGGTGAAAACTCACTCGAACCGACCAAAGAACCAAGAGCCATGCCCATTTTTTGTGATGCCCTTTTCTCCCGAGCGATTCAATTTGACCTAGTCATTCGTTTATCTATTGGTTCCTAGTTTTTCTTTTTTTGGTTTTTTTACTTTTTATTTATTTATTCCCTATATTTCATTTATAAAAAAAAAAATCATCAACATTTTTATTATTTGAAAACTCAGTCATTTCAAATTAGTGTTATCATTTTAAACAAAACATAAATTTGTTTGCAACATGAACATTTTTTGAACATGTAAATATTTTTCCGACCGCATGAATATTTTCTTTCAAAACCATGAATATTTTTTGAAACTATGACAAATTTTAATGTGTGAAATTATCTTTTATAATGTATGAATGTTATTTAAAGTATAAATAAACTTTTTTATCTATAATGTAATTTGTTAAAATAGAACGATAGTGCAGAAAGCGATGATTCGAGGAACAAATGGACCCACTCGACGCAGAAGAACCAACATTTTTAAAATAATACATATATTTTTATTAATTTTCTAAAATAATACGTATTTTAGGAACTTAAAAAAATATGATCGCGTCGGTTGGGCCAAAACCGACAGGTCCGTATAGGCCTAGCCCAAACCGACCATAAAATTTGGGCCAAAAAATATAAATTATGATGAATCTATAGATATTGATTCAGTGTTGTAGTTGTTCATGTTTTTTCTATATAACTTAGAAAAATTGAATTTTGAGTAATCTTAAACGCTTTATATTTTAGGGCGGATGGGTTTTACGCACTTCGAGGAAACAAATTAACCATTAATTATGTCAACAAAATATTATAGATATACCTTAAAAATTATACCAATGGTTTCATATTCAAAAGAAGTTTTCAATGGAATAATTTTTATGGTGTATATTTAATTGACCAAATTAGTAGTCACAGTTATTTCTCAAAATGTGTAATACCCTGATAAATCGGTATGGAGGGAGTATATTGATAAGGATTCCTACTCCAAAGTCAAAAGAGTGATTGGCCTAAAAAATGGTTATGTTCTTTTTTAATTAGAACAAACCTAAACTAATTAGGTAGATAAGTTGAAATTTTGTGCCTTAGACTCCCTTATTTTCCAAGGGGTTGTATTGAGTATTTCTAAAACTTTGAAACTAGAAGAACTTGGTGTTGTTGGTACATTTCTCCGCTCAACTAAAGAAGTTTACCAAATAAAATATAGAAAAATTGTTTCTAAAAGAACCCAACTATTTATGGAAGGAAACCCTCCACTACTTTCAATAATAAAAATGTAATTTTAACATTTATTTGGTAAAATTCAAAAGGATCTAATTTAAATTAGGGAAATTACAAGAAATGAGAATAAAAAATAAATTTAATGATAGGAGAAAAATAATAGATAGAAGAAAAATCAAAACTATTAAACAAAAACCAAGAAGTTTTAGCAAACTAAAAACTAACTTAAGAACACTCATGAAAAATGACCATGATTTCTTATTTCTCGTAAGTTTTTACTACATTGTTATCTTGTATTGTGATTTTAGAAATCTGTATTTTCCAATTATATTTATTCAATTTTCCATAAGAATTTCCTAATTGTGAGGAATCATGTTAATCCTAAAACATGATCTATTTCATTTTTTCATTTGTTAAACTTTCTAAGAATATCATCTATATTTTAATTTAAATCGTAGGAATTAGGAATATCACATAGAGCTTGTTGGACACTCATCATTTCATTTATTTCATTTGGAAAAATGAAATGAAATAAAATTGATGATATCATTTTATTTGGAAAAACCACATAAATGATAGGGTACCAAGGGGAATTAGGGTTAGGTATTGAATGAAACCCATGAAATTCTCAGTTCAATTCCATTATCAATTCCATGGAAGTCAAACAAGTTAATTCTCATAATCACAAATAATATTTAATTTCATCCCCAAATTATGGGAGCCAAACGACTTCTTAGCTAATTTAATCTAAAAAAGTATTCAATAATTTTATGCATATATTCATTATGAATTAGGGGTCAATGTTACACATTGAAGGCCACATTTAGTTTTCGCGGTGAAAATAAACGAGCAAGAAATTTTCAATTCTTTCGGGATTCTGCTTCCTGGGACCTAGAAGTCAGCAATATAAACTGAACAAAAAGAAAGGTACTCCTACTTATGATAGAGATTTCTCATTTCTTACATGTGGCACAACTACCTAGTTACTCCCTCCATATAAAAGAAGAGTGGCGTTGGAACTTCATATGGCTTGAGATAGAGAAGCTCCTCGTAATCAGCGGAATTCATTTGGGTCGATCGAGGGTTCAAATCTAGTCAGTGTTGAAACTTGACTCTTGTTTGTTTGGTTTCAGATTTGAAAGACTAAAACTTGGGTCGTCTACGATGGGCCCAAACAAAGCATTTTTTTCTTAGTTAAAATTTGCTTCATTAATTAGACGTACACAATTCTTGCAACATGTAATTACAACTTTAAGTCTACAGGAGATATGGATTGAGATGAGGACGATGATGAGTATATTTGACCCAAAAGCAAGGACTAAGAAAACTGTAGACAACAAACAGATAGATGTGCAAAAGAAAATCTGTACACAAAAGAGGTGCAAATTCAGTCAATTATCATACACTCTGATTCTTGGATGCATTGCACAACAAACACTCCACGCAAAAAGATCCCGCCGAACTTGGAAACCCACCATCGCGTTCAGCCACAGGATTCACAGTTTCACACATGCTTGCCATAGCCCATAGCGGAATCAACCAGTCTCGTCATTATTTACAACCTACATCATGCACAACCCCTCAGTTAGCTCAAACCCAGTACTATATCACAAAATCACAAGGATCGAAGATGGAGATTACTGTAGTGTTAATCACTGAATCGAACAGATGATAACTTTTATGAGAAGTTCAAATGAACTTCCATCAGACTAAAGATCACTTTAGAGCAAAGATGATTGCAGAATTATTACCTCTGTACTCTGTAGTAATGTCACATGACCAACCACTGAAACTTCTGAAACTTGGTGAGCTAACGATCGAACACATCATTTCCGAGGGTCCTTCGCAGCTCTCTGAGGCTGTGGGCGATGTCGTGGATCACCGCCTCGCCTTCCCTTCCGTTCCTCAGCGAGTTCACGCTGTGCTCCAGGAAGCTCCGGTCTGCCTCCAGCGCCTGCAGCCTCCCGCTGAGCTCGGAGATCTCATCCTCCAGTACCGCCATGTTCTCGCTCTCGCCGCCGACCACAGCGCCGTTGTCTCCAACCCGGACCTTGGTCACTTCCATGTACTGAAGCTGCTGCCATTTAGTGAAGTTGTCGGCGTTCCTCACGCGCCTCCCGACCTCCGAGGTTTCCGCTCTGTCCTCCTCCTCCTCGCCACCGTCGTTTACGTCTTCTTGTTCGTCGCCGGCAAGGTCTGGCGTCATGATCCGGCTGCTGTCGTTCGAGAACCGGTGGAGCTTGGCCGTCAGATTTCTCAGCTGCTTCGAGATGTAAGCGTTCTCCTCGTCCCCGAAGCCGCCGGAGGATTCTTCCCCTGCGGATAATCCGGACACGCTGCGACCTCCCCTCGGGCGCGGAAAGAGCCGCATCTGGTCGCGGATGTCGCATGCGATCGCCTGGTCGCTGAGCTCCGCCCTGCACCTCTTGACCTCGGCCTCGAGGTCCCGCACCTCGCCGGCCAGCCTCTCGGCGTCCTCGCGGTCGTACGCGCTCTGCTCCTCCATGACCCTGCGGTACTGCGCGGCCTCCGTCCGCATAGCCGCCTTCTCTTCCTGCAGCCTCGTGATCATGGCCATCGCCTGGCTCGTCGCCACCGCCGACGCGCTCCGCTCCTCCTCCAACTCCTTCCACAGCAGTGCCATGGACCTGCGGTCCAGCTCCACCTGCCGCCTCAGCGCATCAACCGTGCTGCTGCATTCTCCTCCTCCTTCTGCTTCACCTTCAGTGTTGAGCATGCTGCCGTCAGAGACACCTGAGTAGTTCCTCTGCAGAGAGAGCACTCTGGTGATGTTGCGCAGTACGGCCTGCTCATGCTGCTGTTCCTGTGAGTTCGGTGTATCGGCGGCGAAGACGTCCGAGGGATCAGGTGTCCGGTAAGAGGTGGAGACCTGTGAGAGCAGCAGCTTCAGGTCATGATGAACTATGAAGGAATCCTGCCGTGTTGTGGTTCTGTCAGAAAATTCAGGCTTCGGCTCATCTGTTGCAGCTTTCGTTTCAGATGATTTGTCACTGTTAGTAGTAGTTCCTGGCGACTCCTCAGTGGAATCAAGGGCATTGTGCCAAACATCATCGTCTGGTTTATCTACAGGAAGAGAAGATAGCATTGTCTTCACATGTGCAAATAGAAGAATGACAGAATATTTGTGATGGATAATGCATACCTCTGGTGTCAGAATTTCTAGTGATCTGTTCACCATCTGTTCTTGGAAGATTATTTGACTGAATGTTTGCTTTGATGTTGGGACACTCCTTTGGAATCTCAGTATGAATTTTGTCCGTGACATGATCCTGAACTTGTGTCAGCTCAGAGTAATTGGGTACTTCCTCCTCAGCATTGCCATCTGCAATCTTTATTTCTGTATGACCAAATGTAAACTCTTCCTTCAAATTATTGATGGCGGCGGCATCCTTCGGCGATCTTCTAGATTCACCGACACGCTGTAGGAGCTCCGATTCAGAATCAGAGGTCTTAAGCACACTATACCCAGCATGATCGACCTCATCGACGCACCGATCTCTCGAGACACCTCTTAAAACCCCTCCAACGCCAACATCACCATCATCTCTCTGAAGAACCGCAAAAGGGAAGGACCTGCTTTTCACTGTCACGGAGCAACACGAACACAACGCACCATCCTCCATGCCTTTTCCTCCAGACCCACTTCCCCAACTCAAGCCATGCCCGCAACCGGCGTCGCCGATCCCGGCACCGCCAAGCTTCCCCGTCAAAGACCGGTACGTCTCGAGGTTCGACCTGCCGTCGGCGGCAAAGGAAAGCAGGCAACCTTCACACATGCCGTGGACATCGGCAAGGTTCTGGTGGACATGGCAGAACGCCCAGGACGACGCCTCCGCCTTGTGAGAGCCGCACATCAGATCACGGTAGCGCGCGTCGCCGAAGACGTGATCGAGCCGCGCGCACATCGGGCATGGCGGCGGGAGCTTGCAGAGGCGCGCGAAGGACGTGGCCAGGTAGGAGAGCAGCCCCTCCAGCAGCATCAGCAGCATCAGGACCCATTCGAAGACCGCTGAGGATAGTAGAGCGGAGAACTGCTGGTATCGACAGGCTGTGCTGCTGGCAGTTCTTGTTCTTGGAGCCATTGATCTTGACTTGGGAATGGATGAATGAGTACTTGAGTAGGCTGTCAATGGATTTACAGGGTTGCTTCTTTCCTGGGAAGAAGGTTGTAGATGAAGATACTACTACAAAAAGATGGCTAAGTCTGGAGTTTAGGTGAAGCAGGAGAGCTGCAGTGCTGCTAAAAGCTTGCTAATCAAACAGAAGATGAACATCAAAGCCAGGCTTCCAAGTTTCACAGCAGAGAAACCGATCGGAAATGCGAAGCAGATCAAATCAAACCAAAACTGAAAACTGAAAACTATCCAATCGCATGGACGATTAACATACCTTCATCCCATTTGTCCAAGCGGTCGTCGATCGATCTTCCTTGTGTTTGACCAGGAGAAGGGAATCAGGAGAAGGGGAAGAAACAAAGCTCAGATCTCCTCCGTTTCCTGGGCCTGGAGCACTACTCGCCAACTACCAAGAACCAATAAACAAAAGATTAAAGACAGAGATTTTACGTGTACCAATAACAATAAATCCAGTCAAATGGAGCATCAACTCTGAGATGTGTACCTCCGAAACTTGTCAGAACAGGTTGGAACTGTACAGAAAGATTAGACGAAAGAAGAAGAGGCGACAGGTAAATGGACATGATCTTTTCTTTTCGAAATAAACATAACAGGGTGCCTTTCTGAATTCTCAATTAAAATACGGCATCGTGTCCCATATAAACCTCTTCCTCCTCATTTTCTTTTATTTTCTGAAAACTGGGTCGAGGAATGGGAAAAGGTCAGTTTATCTGCTAACAATTGATACCTGACGTTAGTAGTGCTTCATTCTTTTTCAGATTGAAAAGTAAACGTGAATACATTACCATTTGAAAATGGACGTTGAAAAAGTTATTGCTAAGGGGTTGAAAAAGTTATTGCTAAGGGGTTTCCATGTCATGGAGTTATTTCCAGATGTAACAGTAGCACAGCCGTTCTCATGGTGGGACAGGTTTTGCAGCATTTCCCACAAATTTGCAAAATTCAAAGCTTAATAGGAAAAGTGTCAATTCAACCAGACAACCCGCCACTAGCACCTGATGCATGAGCTCCTCTCAGTTCACCATTTACCTAATCCGTTTCAGAGCGATGTGTTAGTAGTTGTTGCTGACCATTATCCAATCCAGCAGTGGTAATAACAACAATATCATGAGCAGAACACATAACAAGATGGTGAATAGAACAGAACTTGAGACAATCTGCAAACTACCCAGGCAAACATCCACCATAGAAATACAATAGTTCAGCTCACGAATTAGTTCGTCGAGGGCTTTAAACGACCAGGTGACAGACTCCTTACATGATTTAACTTAATCGCGAAATGCCATAAAAGCGGAGAAGCCTTGAGTTAGGGTTTGTACAGTGACATTCGCGGCGCTTGAAGCTTGGCTGCTCCATAGTCTTTCGGAGGGCCTTCAGCTCACAGGTTTGACAGCTCTAGCTTTGGCACCTACACCACTCTTCGGCGAGCACTGAGCTTTGTTGGCATCTTTGGATGTTCCAATGCTGTGACGATGTGACCGCTGAGATGCTGCGCTGGCAGTTGCCGACTCTGGGGTCGGCGGTGTGTCACTGTAGCTCTTTCTCCTGGTGAACTTAGGTGATTTGGCACGGGTTGGAGCCACCTTCACAGAACAAAGCCACAAACCTGGTCATATTTCTTGCTGGTAGTTGGTACAACTAACAATGTATGGAAACTTAGCAAAATTTTGCGCTTGGCATAAAACTGCCCTAAAACCATGCTAGAGTATAGATGCATCAACAATTACTCTAGAAAAACAAATGGAAATCCTTTTCAGATGTAACTTTCTCGAGCAAATTACAGCTATGATAAGCCTTCGTATTAGGGGCAACTAGTGTTGTTCAGTGAAAAAACAGCACAATTATTTAAAAAGAATTAGCTCATTTCAGCGATATTTACAGCATTCTCCTAGGAAATATCTCTTGCACTAAATACAAGAAATAAAAACGTTGACCAACGGGGGAATGATCCCTCCCTTGGCTATACATTGTTAGGTAGGATGAGACTTTCCCGGTTTATTCGTCCCGGCTGCGAAATTACCGCGCATGGGGATTCGAATCCGGGTGGGCTGGCTGCGCACTCGCATGCCTTGCCACTGAGCTGGACCTCAGTTCTCACTAAATACAAGAAATGATTTACAAAACACATATAAGCAACTGTAAGTGCTCTTTTTATACAGAAATACAAGAAATCAGGATTACCTTCTTAAGCTCAGCCTTTGGAGGTGGGCCTTCTTGGTAGAAGTTCGGCATGGGTTTTGCTTTGATAACCAAGGACTTCCTTAGTTGTTTTAAAGCTGCTTCTTGCTCATCCTACACGAAAATTGAACATGAGAAATGTTAGTAATGGTAGTTAAATCACTACAGAAATCAACAAAAAGTTAAAAGAAATGCATTGGTCAAAGAACATTTGCAGTAGCAGGAGGTTACGGACCTTGGGCTAGAATTTGGAAGGGTCTAACCTAGGCTCGGATACCATGTTATTCAATAAGCTTGATATACATATACTGCTATGGCCCAACTGGAAATACAAATAAGCCCCTGAAATATAGAGAGATATGGTCCTAATCTAACAAAACTATTGTTTTCAATTGCACCGATTATAGTTCTATAACAATTCCAATAATATTTCTGATATATGCAGCATGCATCACGCAATAATGCTCGAAATCCAGTTTGCTTAAGGCCCAAAATACTCAAATGGCCCATGATAAGAAACGAAGTATGTTCTTACCTTTTTCCTTGTTTCAGCCTGGTTCTTCTCCTCTTCCAAAGCTTTCTGCTTCTCTTCCAATTTCGTGTAGAACTGAAGAATTAGTAATATTGTGAGTACCAGGTTTTCTTTAGGTATGAATAGCACTTAATTGTTTTGTGTACTAAATGATTGTTTTGTCTTGTCATAACGCAATCAAATTGCATACACACCTCCTTCCTCTTGTCAGCACGGTCGTCGCATACAAATGAAGGGGCAAAGGCAACAGTTGTCTTAGTTTTCCCAGCTCTTGTCGAAGTTGTTGTTCTTTTTGCAGCTCAGGAAAAACATCATGTTGACAATGTTTCCAGTTCAGAAAACAATGTCAATTGAGAAGATGCAGGTTTTGGTTTGATAGAACAAATTGGAAGATCATCCAAAAAATGTAAGAACAAAAATTGGCAGAACAGTGTAAATTTTCTAGTCATATTTCAGACTTGAGCCTTGAAATAGAAAATTAGAAGAATATCTCCCAAAAACTAAATTCTAGGCACATAATGATAGAACAGCGCAGAACTGTAGACTATAAATTAGAAAAGGATACGAAGAAGTCACAGAACAGGAATCATCTTCTTGAGGGTGAAAAGTATGACTAGGCTGGGAAGTCTTCTTAGGTGCCATCAGAGGAGTCTGCATTAAAGGACAGAATAATTCTGTCAATAGAACCAGCTCTATATAGGAAGCTTACAAGATGACATTTTCAACGAAATAGACACAACAGTTGGGACTTGGGAACAAAGAAAAGATGCGTGTCATCAACTAACATGCATCAAATATGCCTGCTCATGTTCACAACCAAATTCAGGATGTTCCGCGACAAAAGATATGAAAAAAAAAACTTCAGCACACAAAGGAGCTCTTCAATCAGAAGACATTACAATACTACATTGCTGATTGTTCCAAGCATTATGAACTGAAACGATCTATTAAGCCAAAGGAGCTCTTCAACATACTACAGCTAGTTATAAGACAGCTTCCATATGATCTACACCTTCTGTTCCTAAATATAAGACGTTTTGGAATTTTGAACTCCCAAAACGTCTTATATTTAGGAACAGAGGTAGTAGTTAGTAAACATTACCATAGCAATGCAGGTATTTATAGAAATTTCGTGGGCCCAGCCAAAAATAAAATAAAATTGTAGTCTACAATAAACTCCAGAACTAGAGGCCCGTCAACACTACATTGGCATCAGCCAGCAATCATAATACAATGTTGAAGATCGCAGAGATGTCGCAAACATACCTTCTTTATCATGCTTGCTGGAGAGGCGCTGCTTCCTTTCCCAGATTTTTCTCCATCACTGGATGGATGAGCCACACCACCATTTCCTCCTCCAGACGCCCTTCTTTGAGTTGAGAGAGTGAATGGTTGAGGAACGGTACGCTTGGACCTCTCTGATCCAGACATACTAGGCTTTGCTGGTGACTTAGGCAGAGCCAAATTTTCTTGATCAATCAACTTCAGCGAATCTTGGTTTACAAGCTTGTCTTCCTCGGTCTCTCCATCTATGGCTGGTTCCACAGAAGTTGCTTGTCCCTCTGGAGAACTATCATGCTCACTGCCACTAACAACTTCCTCGCAATCACGAGCGTTACCATCTGGCGGGCATATAACAATACCGTCTGATTCTTCATCCGTGGAGATTTCCACAGCCTCTTTCACCATTGGACTGCAGAAAATAAAGAATATAAATACAAGTACAGCTCTGAAGCTAGCTGGAGCTTTCTAGGAATTCTAATGAGAGGAATAGATTAGAGTACAGTGTATATTAAACATTGAAGGCTTCAACTACCTTGTACAAATAAAAGATACAATCTCATAAACTATCCACCGCAAATATCATGCAAGCAACTTCAGTACATAAAGAAATACTCTAAGCACTCTCCAATGATGAACTAGAAGTCAGGTGCATTTAGTGCATTAAGGCAAATGGTAGTAGGCTTCTAACTTGAGCATTATGATAGCCAGTCCACCATAAATAATTATAATGCCCATATATATACGTGGCCACTGACTCTAAAGTAGTATAAACTTAATAGCAGTTTTGCAATATTTTCTATTTGGACACCTCTTATGTGCAAACCTATAATTTCCTATTTCTCAGAGCTCTTCAAATTGGATATCTGAATCAAATCGTTCTAGATGAAATAAAAGCATTTCAGCTTATGCCTTAAGTGTTGAATAAAAAAGGAAATAATTTGTGACGACATATTCATTTATGTGGGCATGCATCTGTTAAGACACAAGATACGCATCCGATTTTCCTCGACAATGCACAGAAATTCTAGCGGATGTAATTATTGACAAAGATCACCAGATCTCAACCGGCGGGCGATACAATATCTGAACAGGATCCCAGAAAGTCAACTTGCCCAATCCTAAGAACGAGGCCGGCCACTACGACAATATCTCAAAATCTTCACATGGGGCAGCTTATGATTTCGAAAACAGATGCATTTAAAAATTCCTGCAATATGTGGCAGCTAAAAAATGGCCAGTTCTCCGCAAAAAAAGAATGGCCAGTAGAAGTCCAGAGGCAGCTCCATCAGAAATTTCTCGAGTGACAGCTAAGAAATGGCCAGTTCTCCGCAAAAAAAAAAATGGCCAGTAGAAGTCCGGAGGCACCTCCATCGGAAATTTCTCGAGCATCCTCGAATGGTTCAAGCATGCTAAAACAAGATGGGACATCGATGCCGTCCAAGCTCTATGTCTCTCGAAGAATGGGGAAAAGGCAAATTCTCAAATCTTTAGGGATCCTTGGGGAGCATTCCTTGTGTCAACCAAGCTCCGAGACAATCTTACTGCTAGGATTCGTACAAGCAAACATCAGCTGAATAAGAGACATTTTGCGGGCTAAGCTAAGCTACCTCCCCCTTTCCAATACTGAAACCCTAGCTCGCCAATCTAGACCAAGGAAAAAAAAATCCCCTTAAATCGCGAAAACCCACATAAATCATGCGCAGCTCCCCCGGATCTAACGCGGCGAGCCAAAAGAAGGACTCTGACTGACCAACATTGCCCAGGAACCACGCCCGTGTAAATAATCCCCAACAGGAAAAATAGAGAAAAACAAAATGCAGCTGGTAACTAGTACTACTATAGTACTGATGTACCCATTACATGTTCTCCGGCGCTTTGCTGGTGAGATCCCACCGCCGCCTGGCCGCGGCCGAGGCGTCGCCGCCCCCCTCGCCGCTGGCCGCCATGGACGGTGCGGAGCGGGGGGAGCTCGCCTGGCTGCCGCCTCCTTGCCTCGCGGCGTCGGCCTCACCTGTCCCCCCGCCGCCGCGCCGCCGTCGGTAGGTAGGTCGCCTCCCCACCTCCCCACGGCTCGGCTCCACCCACCTCCCTAGCTGAGCTCACCGTGCTGCCGAGAGAGAGAGTGTGTGTGTGCAGATCAAGTGTGCCTTTCGCCGTGTGGCTCCCCAGGTGCACGAGGGGGTGCTGGGTTGCGCCTCCGCGAAGCTGTTCCGGGTGCTGCGGGTGGGGCCCGCGTGTAAGTGGAGGAGGTGGCTTCTCGGTGCCATGGCTTGAGATGGACCCGTGATGGCACAAGAATTGTACATGTTCACGCGTATTGCAAGTGTGGAAATACATGTGGTATTTGAATACTTCACGGCACGGTCGAAATACATGTTATTTTACGTTATTTTTTCACAAACATCGACAATAGGGGGTGAAGTTATTTCGACGACGAACTAGGAGTATGAAAATGAGAAGATGCCGGAGGGGGGAGGCTGGTAGTGTGGATATGTATAACGCCTTTAGGGTTGACTAGCGGCCATATGGATAAAGTCGATGTTCCTTGGCTTACATTCATGCCTACTATGCCACATTGTCATCAATAAAAATCTAGTCGACAACGGTGTGGTTGCACAAGTGTGTAAGCGGAGAAAGTCGAAGGTGAAGAGACAATGATGGAGAATAGAGGGATAAGCACATAAGAATATGCTATGGAGGGTAAGGAGCGTGCATAGGTTCATCAAACAGGGTGCACACGACACCATGTCCAAACCATGTTTCTTTGATACATTACAATTTACATGTATGTATAGCCGGTGACACCCTAATTTAAAAATGTAAGTTATGTATAATTTATAGAAAGGTGGCCGGTCATTTTTGCCCTCGCCTCTGATGGAGGGGGCGAGGGTCGCAAACATAAAGTGTTTAAACACAAAAATATATGAATAGTCCTGCCTTTTAGAAATTCTTTCCCAGAAAACTTCTTCTGACTTTTAGCATGCATCAACTTGTAGTCTAATCAACACTTTTCATACTCAATATTTTCAAGGGTAGACTCAATAAAACCAACTTTATATATCATAATTGCAAGCTAAACAGAAGGGCGATGGAGGCCCACAAACTAAGTATTGCCTCCATTTCAAATAAACTGACGCAGTCTTAGATAAATTTATTATAGATACACATGTATCTAAACATATTTTAGCATGTAGGTTCGTTCATTTTTTGAAACAAAAACATGTGTCAATTAATTTGAAAGCGGACGTATTATTTGCCGAACATTGGAGATGGCATGACAAAAATATGCAAACGAAACAGAACAACTGGAGTTCCCAACCCAAATATTCATGGCTTGACACAGAAGATCTCGAAGACGAGAGCTGAGGAACGCGACCGACCGGACCACGGTGAGAGAGGCCCGACCCGTTGCTGAACATTGGATGCTTCTTCTACCTGACAATTAAGCAGCGTAACCGGTCAACCGTAAGCATCATGCATCACCCCATGATCCGGCCCTGCGCGAGTGATTAAGCATTTTAAATGTACTCACGTCGTCCAGCCGGCCTCCACTACTACTCTACGTACGTGTTCGGTAGAGTACTCAGCCGACAAAGCTTCCCTAAGAACATGAACTAACCAATGTACAATTAAACAGCAAAATCTTAGTTTTTTCTACCTGACGTCCTGGCGATAGGCGATCGCGGGGCGATTAGGGTTTCTTTCCTCCGCCGTCCCGATCTCATCAGGCCGGCCGGAGTTCTGCTGATATCTGCTAGAGCGTGTGGGTGAATCTTTCTCCGCGAAGATCTGTTTGCCTCCGGTCTCCGTTGGCTCCCTCCCTTTCTGCTAGGGTTGGCCCTAGCCAGATCGGTTCTCGCCATGGCGACCCCGGCAAGCAGTTCTACGAACCATGCAAGTGGCTCGGGAGGGAAAAAATCGGAAACTCTGGATGATATGCTTCTTCGCCTGGGGATCGAAGAAGATGAGTACGACGACCTAGTTCTGGAGGAGGAAGAGGAGGTACCGAAATTTGGCATTAAGTGGATGGCTTTGGCGAAGGTACACACTACAAACTTTTTTAGTCCTCAAACTTTTGAGCATCACATGAGGATAGCTTGGAGCCCCGCAAAAGAGGTGATATTCCAACAGCTTGAAGAGAATCTTTTTACAGTTCAGTGTAATTGTTTGGGTGATTGGCTGAAAGTTTCTGAAGGAGGACCGTGGCTATTTAGACAGTTTGCTGTCTCCATTGAACCATATGATGGAATGGCTAATCCAGAGACAATCGACCTGAATTTCATCACAGCTTGGATCCAAATCCATAAGATTCCAGTGGGGTATAGGAAGAAAAGTATCATTACCAACCTCACTGAGAAAAAGGTTGGGAAGGTGATTGATTTACAACTTGAGTTACAAGGTGCTGGTAATTTCATCCGAGTTAAAGTTAAACTCGATGTGAGGAAACCATTGGCCCGTTTTGTCTCTTTCTCCCGAGAAGGTGCCAGAGTAGCTTACCCGATCAAATTTGAAAAGATGCCCAGATTCTGTGGAGCTTGTGGTCTAATCGGTCACTCTCATCAGGAGTGTGGTACGGGAGAGCACGGAGAAGATAACCTCAAATGGGGAGATTTCCTCAAAGCCGATCTGGATACTTGGAACGGCAGATTTTATGGAGGAGGTAGAGGGGGTTCCCGCTCTGGTCGTGGTGCAAATGAGTTCAGGGGAGGGCGTGGTCGCAACCCTGGACGTGGGAGAGATGATTGGGCGGGGCGTGGTTCTGCCCCGGCTTGGAGGCACAATGCTCTTCCGATTGTTGACGGTCTCGCACAAACGGGTGGGGTGTTGCCTAATCCCCAAGGACGTGAGCCCTCTACAGAAACGCAGACCCCAGAGGGGGAGATGCAAGATACGGGGTCTAGCCCGGTTAAAAATAATTTGATGGATCTTGATAAACCCACTAACAGTGGGGATTCTGGGACGAAGAGGAGCCTAAAGATGACCCTAGATGCTGCTAATACTGAAAAGGGGTTCTCTGATATGAATATGTTGGCAATCCAGGCGATTGACAAGGACGGGATAGCGCAAGAAGTGATAGAGGAGAATGATATAATTGATACGGACCAGTACAAAAGACAACGGAAGGACGGAGCTGTCTCCCCTTCACTCGGATCGGCGGGCTCTCATGAGGAGCCTGTCCGGTCACAATGAAACTACAAGTTCTGAACTGCCGTGGTATGAATAAAACTACGGCAGTTCGTGCCCTCCTGATTGCTCAGGAGAAATGCAGGCCGGATGTTCTGTTTCTTTCAGAATCCCACCTCACTCTAGTTAAAGCTCAGAATCTAAAACGAAGACTGAAATATGATGAAGTCAGGGTTTTTGCTAGCGATGGAAGAAGTGGTGGTCTGGTGATGTTCTTTCAGAAAGATCTAAATGTTACTTCCCACGAGGTAAATGCAAATTTTATTGATATTTTTATTAATGAAGGCAGAGAGAATGCTTGGCGTTTTACAGGCTTCTATGGTGAACCAAGTGGTGAGAGGAAACATCTTTCATGGGATTATATGCGGAATTTACACGCTAAATCTGGATTGCCATGGCTCATTGCGGGGGACTTTAACGAAATTATGTATGGCCATGAAAAGGAAGGGGGGAATATGAGACCCCAAAGGTGCATGCAAGCTTTTCGGAGCACTGTGTCAGATTGCAATTTGCAGGATCTTGGTTATGCAGGTGATCCCTACACCTGGCGACGTGGACGTATTCAGGAGAGACTCGATAGGGCTTTAGCTACTCAGAGTTGGGTGGATCTTTTTCCGAACCATGGTGTTACCCACGAGGACTTTGGGAAGTCTGACCACCGGCCGATCACTGTTGATACGGAATTACGCTCTATTCCTTATGTTTTTCAACGAGCTAGACCCAAGTTTGAAGCTAGATGGCTCTGTGAGGAATCTGTCGAGTCTATCATCCAGACAGCTTGGGATCAAGCGAAGCAGTTCCATGACTGGCCTCTGGCTCAGAAAACTGAGAAGGTCCACAACACACTGCACTCTTGGGACAAAACCGAGCTCAGGGGTCCTAGACATAGACTGAAGATGATGCAGAAAGAACTAAATGTTATCTTGGCTGGCCCGCTATCTGATGAATCGTTGGTACAGCAGAGAGTGATCCAAGATCAAATTGAGGACCTGTTAGAACAAGAGGAATTATATTGGGTACAGCGTGGGCGAGCAAACTGGCTCCGTCATGGTGACCAGAATTCTAGCTTCTTTCATGGCTTTGCATCTCAGCGCAAACGGAAGAACTTCATTAAGAAGCTTAGAACGGATAACGGTGCTTGGGAGGAGGACCAAGACAATTTACGCACGCTGGCATCTGATTACTTCTCACATCTCTTCACTTCGGGTGTTCAGGTGGCAGACCCGTATGTCATTGACAAAGTTAAGCAGCGAGTCGACGCTGGCATGAATGAGGTCCTTACGGCCCCTTACACAAGAGAGGAGGTGAAGAAAGCCCTATTCAACATAGGTGACTTAAAAGCTCCCGGTCCAGATGGATTGCATGCTTTCTTCTATAAGCGGTTCGGGCATATTACTGGGGAAGATCTCACTGATGAAGTCATGTCTGCTATTAATTCAAGAGTTATACCAGATGGTTGGAATGATACAACCATTGTCTTGATACCAAAAGTTGAGAACCCAGAGACTATTACTCAATTTCGCCCTATTAGCCTTTGCAATGTGATATACAAGGTTATCTCGAAGGTTATTGCTAATAGATTAAAAGGTTTACTGCCGGATATCATCTCTCCCACACAGAGTGCTTTTGTCCCCGGCAGACTTATAACGGACAATTTCCTGGTGGCTTATGAATCTTACCATGCTATTAAGAATAAGAGGTCCGGGAAGTTTGGATCTTGTGCAGTTAAACTGGACATGCACAAGGCTTACGATCGAGTAGAGTGGTGCTTTCTGGAGAACATTATGATCAAACTTGGATTTAATTCTGATTGGGTGAATCTCATTATGTCTTGTGTTACCTCTGTTCGGTATAGGGTGAGGTTCAACAATGGTGAATCTGATCTGATTATCCCTACTAGGGGTCTTCGTCAGGGTGACCCCCTTTCACCCTACCTTTTTCTTTTATGTGCTGAGGGTCTTACTGCTATGATCAATGCGGAGGAAGAGGCCGGAAATATAATCGGCGTGAAAGTTTGTAGGGCTGCTCCGGCGATATCTCATCTTCTTTTTGCTGACGACTCTTTGATCCTCATGAGAGCTGATTCTAGAAATGCTGCTAGTCTTCGTCATGCACTGGATAGATATTGCTTGGCGTCTGGCCAACTGGTTAGTGATGCAAAATCAAGTGTTTTCTTTAGCCCGTGTACTAGCGTGGAGGTGAAAGAGGAAATATGCACAACTCTGAATATTTTGACTGAGGCGATCACAGACAAATACCTTGGCCTACCACCAATTGTCGGGGTCGACCGAACAAATTGTTTTCAGCACCTTATTGACAAAATTTGTAAGAAGTTAATTGGTTGGATCGAGAAGATGTTATCTCTTGGAGGGAAAGAAGTTTTGCTTAAGGCAGTCTGTCAGGCAATCCCATCATATGCCATGTCGGTCTTCAAACTCCCTAAACAGGTCATCAATGGGATAATTACGGCTATGTCCCGATACTGGTGGGGAGATGATGAACAACAGAAGCATATTCATTGGTTTGCATGGTGGAAGATGTCGATTCCAAAATTCCAGGGAGGCATGGGTTTCAGAGATTTGCATTGCTTCAATTCGGCAATGTTATCTAAACAATGTTGGCGTCTGATTTCGGAACCTCAATCTCTCTGCGCGAGGGTTTTGCGTTCTAAGTACTTTCCAGATGGAGATATACTCAATTGCCCTCTGAAAAAAGGGAGCTCTTATACTTGGCAAAGCCTCTGGTCGGGAATTCAAACTTTCAAGAAGGGTCACATATGGCGTGTGGGTGATGGCTCTAATATCAGTATTTGGGATGACCCATGGATCCCTAGTTCACCCTCAAGGAAAGTTAATACACGGAGGGGAAATATTGTTTTAACAAAAGTTTCGGATTTAATTGATCACAATACCGGACAATGGGATGAGGAGTTGATTAGAGACATTTTTTGGCAAATTGACGCCGAGAGGATTCTTCAGATTCCTTTGGCTGTGGGTATGATGGAGGACTTTGTGGCCTGGCATTATAACAGGAATGGTTTGTTCTCCGTCAAATCCGCTTATCACTTGGAATGGAAGTATCAACATGGCAGAAAACTGGCCAGAACAAATCTTATGGGCACATCTGAAGCCCCTATCTGGAAGATTGTATGGAGACTCAAAGTACCCTCGAAAATTAAAATCCATATTTGGAGATCCCTTCATGGAGCTATCCCATGCAATGGTTCCTGGCTAACAGACATGTCCCTCTTTCTGCTCAATGTCCCCTGTGCTCCACCGACTGTGAGAGCATCAGACATGCATTCTTCCAGTGCCCGCGAGTTCAGCAAATTTGGCATGCTCTGGGGCTTTCTGATGTCGTCAACGAAGCATGTTACGTTGATCGACAGGGTTCTTCTGTCCTAGGCTCACTTCTCCTTGATAAAACCTCCCGCGCCCCCCTCGTTCAAGACATTTTTAGGAAGGATTTGATTGCAACTGCATGTTGGTACATCTGGTGGGAGCGGCGTAAGGCAACGCATGGGGAAGCTGTCCAAAACCCATCTCGCTCGGCGCAGAGTATTCTGGCCCTTGCATCCAACTATGCGCGAGCAAAAAAACATGGACGTGGTGGTATTGTCCGTGGAGGCTGGTCGAAACCTCCAGAGAGTAAGGTGAAATTAAATGTTGATGCTAGCTTTGATCCTATTTCAGGTTTGGGAGGTACTGGTGCTATCATCCGCGACAGTCATGGTTCTTTTATCGCGGGATGCAATCGATCTCTACCCTACATTGCTGATGCTCCCACAGCGGAGGCCATGGCCCTGCGTGATGGTCTCTTGCTTGCTGGACAGATTGGGTGTAACAAAGTGATCGTCGAGTCTGACTGCATGGAGGTGGTGCAAACCATGCAAGAAGGAGGCTTCTCTAGTGGAGCAGTTGCGGCCATTTTTGAGGAGTGCGGGTTTCTTTGTCGTAGCTTCGCTTCTGTTATTTTTTGTCACTGTGCTAGGGAGGCCAATGAGGCAGCGCATACTCTAGCAGCTAGAGCGGAGGGGTTAGATAGTCTGGTCTGGCATGAGGACCCCCCTGATTTCCTCCTATCTGTAATCACCATGGATGTAACAATTCTGTGACTGCGGCAGCAGGTTTCTGACGCACTCTTTTCCTTCCAGGGTACCTAAGGGGGCTGGAAGGTTTTTAATGAGGCGGCCTGCTGTTTGCTTAATAAAGTGGAGATTACAGTTTCAAAAAAAAAAACATGAACTAACCACATTAAAACAAAGAGCGTGAAACTAACCACAATAAAAAAGGATAGAACGTGAACAAGGCAAGATGGTAGTATGTGTTAGAGCAATATACTTGTTGTATTATCAGGGGGTCAAAGGCCACAATATATAGTACATGTACAGGTGCACATATGCAGAAAGCCCCCTAACATATGGGGAAACTACAATATATAGATATATACATCTAACACCCCCCTCAAACTCATGGTGGATCCACAACACTGAGTTTGGAGAGTAAGAAATCATGCTGCGCTCGAGTCGTGCCTTCGTAAAGAAACAACTGCAAATCCGAAGGCACATAATGAACCGCAACAACATCATCGTGTACCAGCACGTGTGTAAAAAGCATCAACACCAATATGCTTGGTCAGCTCATGCTTGACCGGATCACGTGCAATCGATAGCACATGTACGTCAGACAAAAGTGGAGTGGGTGTCGTAACAGAGACCCCAAAATCTGCAAGTAACCACCGTAACCAAGTCACCTCAGCAATCAACAAAGCCATAGCCCGCAACTCAGCCTCAACACTCGAACGGGAAACTGCGACTTGTTTCTTCGTCTTCCAAGCAACAAGCGAACCACCAAAAAACACACAGTAAGCAGAAAGTGAACTACGGTCCGTAGGATCACTCGCCCACGTAGCATCCGAATAGCACTGGAGCTGGAGAGAGCTGGAACGGGGAAAGAAAAGGCGACGAGTGATCGTGCCACGAAGGTAACGAAGAACACGGAGGAGATGACTATAGTGAACAGTGGTAGGAGCTGAGACAAACCGACTCAGAATATGAACAGGATAAGAAATATCGGGACGAGTGACAACAAGATAAACAAGACTCCCAACAAGATGGCAATAACGGTGGGATCAGGAAGAGGATCACCATCAGTAGGACGAAGCTTAACATTAAGCTCCATAGGAGTATCAACCGTGCGCTCATCCCCAAGAGCGAACGAGCAAGAAGATCCTGAATGTACTTTTCTGAGAGATAGAAAAGCCATCGAAGTGGATGAAACCTCAATGCCAAAAAAATAGCGAAGAGGACCAAGATCAGTCATAAGAAACTGAAGACGAGCCTTGACGAAGGCAATATACTCGGGATCATCACCAGTAATGATCATATCATCAACATAGAGAAGAAGAAGAGTACGTCCACGAGGAGAAGTGTGAACGAAAAGTGCTGGATCATGAAGACTAGGAGAGAAACCAGCAGCAGTCACCACAGAGGCGAAGCGCTCAAACCAGGCACGAGGGCCTGTTTGAGACCATAGAGAGAACATCGAAGATGACCATCTCATCGGGAACAGAATACCCAGGAGGAGGCTGCATGTAAACCTCCTCACTCAACTCGCCATTAAGAAAAGCTTTACGAACATCAAGGGAGACAGACCGGCGGCGAACAGCAAGCAAGAAGGGTACGCACGGTAGTCATATGAGCTACAGGGGCAAAAGTCTCATCATAGTCACGGTCGTGCTCCTGCTGAAAACCACGAGCCACAAGACGCGCTTTATAGCGCTCAAGAGATCCATCAGTGAGTCTTAATTTTATAGACCCACTTACACGTGATGGGACGAACACCGAAGGGGAGAAACAAGATCCCAAGTGCCGGTGCGCTCAAGCAGCGATCTCCTCAGCCATGGCAAGTGCCATTCAGGATGACGCTCGGCATCCCGATAAGAAGTCGGCTCGGAAACGACAGAGACCATACGACTTGGAGAGTAACGAGCTGGAGCACGACGCGACGAACGGCCGTGAAGGGGAAGCTCATGCGAAGACAAGTCATCGAGGAAGAGGAAGAAGGGACATCATCGGAAGGAGCCGAAGCCGGAGAACGAGGAGTACTAGGTGGACTAGACGAACGAGAGGATGGCGCCGAAGGCGCATCGAAGTAGGAGGGAGGGGAGGAGGGACGGCAGGGGGTGAAAAAGAAGAAAATAGATATCATCCACCGGGTAAGTACCGAGGTGGGGTGAGGATAGAAGGGACGCGTCTCATCAAACGTGACGTCACGAGAGATGCGCATCCGACGACCAACGGGGTCCCAACAGCGATAGCCCTTATGCTCATCACCGTATCCGAGAAAAACACACTCAACGGTGAGCGGTCAGTTTGGTGCGTTCGAGGAGAGCGAAGGACATAGCAGACGCAACCAAATGAACGGAGAGTCGAGTAGTGGAGAAACACCAGAGAGACGCTCGAGAAATGCCACCATGAAGCAGCGGAAGGCTGAATGTTAATGAGGTGGGCCGACGTAGCAACGGCCTCAGCCCAGAAATGTGGTGGAAGAGAAGAAGCAATCATCATAGCACGGGTGGTCTCAAGAAGATGACGATGCTTACGCTCGCGACGCCATTTTGAGCATGCGCGTCGGGACAAGAAAACGAGCGGTGCCCTCCTCGGCAAGGACACCACGAAGGTGTTGGGAGATATACTCACCAGCAGAATCAGCACGGAACACGCGAATGGGTGAGGAATACTGAGTGCGGACCATGGCCGCAAAACGCCGATAAATAGAGAGCACCTCACTGCGAGAGTGCATGAAAAACACCCAGTGTACGTGAAAAATCATCAATGAATAAGATATAGTATCGATGGCCCCCTTTCGAAGCGAAGGGAGCCGGACCCCAAACATCTGAATGGACTAAATCGAACGGTCGCTGAGAGACAGACACACTAGTAGGATAAGGAAGTTGAATCTGTTTGCCTAACCTACATCCCTGACAGTGTAACGACCCATCTCCAGAGACAGACCCTAGAAGGTCACGATGAACCAAAGACGACAGGCGAGAGTCACAAAGGTGACCAAGACGATGATGCCCCTGCTGAAAAGAGCCGGTGACAGAGGCAACAACCGGAGGATAACGGCAGATGGAGGGAAGCGGAAGGAACACGGCCAGTAACTCCCAAAGCCCGGAGACTTACGGCGAGGGCCAGCTCAACCAGAACTGTGTGCGACGATCCCGAACCGACAAGACTCGGCGTCAAGAAGGACGCGACAACCAGAATCGGTGAGTGGCTAGCAGAGAAAAGGTTCATCTCAAGGCGAGGAACATGAGAAACATCGGGACGAGAAAGAGGAGTAGAAAGGGTGTCTCTACTAGAAACAGGAATAGAGGTACCATCGGCCATGACAACACGGACAGGAGAAATAAGAGACCGAAGAGCAGACAGAATAGAAGACTCGGAGGTCATATGAAAGGAAGCTCAGAATCAGATACCACGGGGACGTACTGATCGTAGCTGTGGTCGCGCGGTGCTGAAGAACGCCTGAGAACCGGCCGCCGGCGAGAAGAGTCTGTAGTAGCGAGCGGACCACGAAGACCCCGAGAATGTCTGATCGAGAGTGCAACTGCAGAAGATCCCGAAGAGCCAGCCTGGCGACGATCCTGGAAGCGCGACGTAAACCGGGATCCCGCGTCCAACAGGTGGAGAAAGTGTGGCCAACCTTGCACGTAGGTGCAATAAGGACGAGGCGGAGACTCGGACCGTGAGGCTGCCGTAAACGGAATCCCAAGCACAAGCAAGCGGTGAAGCTGCGCTATCTCATGCGCAGAGAGGGGCGCGACGGAGAGGCGACGTTTCAGTGCCGACGAGGAGCTATCACCCACACGCACAGAGGCCACCAAAGGGGCGACGGAGAGCAACACGCCGATGAAGACAGAGTCGGCAAAACACGGTCATAACCACGTGAAGAGGCGCGAAGTCGATGTAGAGCGGCAGGCCGACGTGACGGAGTCGGCGAAGCGCGGCCTAACCGCGGGAAGAGGCCGCAAAAGTCGATGTAGCGGCGGGCCGACGTAGACGAAGTCGGCGAAGATCGGGCAGAGCCGCATGAAGAGGCCGCAAAGTCGGTGAAGCGGGCGAGTCGCGTGAAGAGGCCGCAAACGACGACGAAGGCTAGCCGTCATACACGGAGGCGCGGACAAATACCAAGTACCAGAAGGAGGCCCAAAGATAAGGCGGGATCAGTGGAAGAAGACATCGGATAACAACAGCCGACGACAGTATTTTTTTTTTATTTTTTTTTACCTCAGATCAAAGTCAACCAGTAGGGAGAGCGGAATCCGGCGCGGAAAGAGGAAGTCCGGCGCGGGATCGGGAGCGAGCAGAGCGGGCCGAGCGGGCGGAGTGGGCCAGGGAGATCCTGGCGACGGGCGAGCCTCCTGGCGCAGACGGACGACCCGGTGAATCGATGCAGACGGGAGTTCCAGGGGAATATCGAGCTCGGGAGAACCAGAGAAGACGGGAGTTCCAGGGGAATCGATCCGGGGAATCGATGCAGACGGCCGGGAGGAATCGATCCGGGGAATCGAGGCGGATGCCTGGCGCGGGCGAAAGAGGGCCTGGCGCGGGCGAGCCTCCTGGCGCTGCGAGTCTCGGGCGGAGAAGAGCCGCGGAATCCGCGGAATCGAGGAATATCAGGAGATCGAGCAGGAGTCGAGATTCCCCGCGCCAGGATGGAACCGGCACGGAGCGGAACGTCGGGGGCGAGCAGAGCGTCAGGGGTGAGCAGGAGAGCGGGCGGGATCGGGAGCCAGAGGAAATCGGCCCTGGCGCTGCGTGGATCGGAGAGCGTCGGGCAGAGGAAGTCGAGGCAGATCGATTCGAGGACGGGGGCGGAGAGCGTCGGGCAGAGGAAGTCGAGGCAGATCGATTCGAGGACGGGGGCGGACGGACGGGCGACGGGGAGATGAACAAGCAACGTTGGCCGGGAACTAGGGGATCAATTTTTGCTCTGATACCATGTTAGAGCAATATACTTGTTGTATTACCAGGGGGCCAAAGGCCACAATATATAGTACATGTACAGGTGCACATATGCAGAAAGCCCCCTAACATATGGGGAAACTACAATATACAGATATATACATCTAACAGTATGCAGCAATAGCTAGGTGTTGTACTTTGTTAGTCATCTCTAGCAGGTCGATCCATTTCCAACACGAATTGTGTCTTTTTCTAGTTTATTCGGGTCGGCCTACGGATAGAAATGTGGGTGTTTCCACCCTTTGTCCATTTGGATCAGGGGACAAACCCAGCGGTCTAAGCATTTCTTTTTTCACGGTCATGGACGTCGCAACGATTAAGACAGACCTTCCGCCGCTAACCGCCCCACCGGCTTCCCGCGCAGCCGATGGTTCCCACCCTGGTCGTGGCTATAAGGGGGACGGCGCTGCCGAGGTGGACGGACGAACCCTACCAAACACCAATGGTAGGCCACAACAAGGCGCGCGCCCACTTCCCGCGATATCTTGACATGGTCAAGCTCACCGTGTGGGAGGCATTCGAGGCGGAGGAGACCGCCGCGTAGGCCCAGCAAGCAGAACGCGAGGGGTGGGGAGGTCGCAATATATGCCGAAGTGGCAAGGAAGGGGGCGGACCAGACTGAGGCGGCAACAACGATGGAGATGCTGGCTCAGGCGGCGACGCTGAGAACGCTGACCGGCGCGGACCTGACGGATGCCCAAACAACGTTTGCGAGTGTGTGTGGGGGGAGGAGCGCAACCTGACGAGGCCGCCCACGAGCTCATGGTTGTCAAGGGGCAGGCTCTGTCAACAATAGGCTCAATGGCAGTGGCCCACTGCACGACGCGCGAGGTGGTGGTGGAGGCGAGGCTGAGATATGTGGACCAAAATAACCGAAAGATAGATGAGACGGCGGCTGTGATAGTGGAGGAGAAGGAGACAAGGGATAGGGCTCGCTAGCTACTGCATCGATATGGAGGTGGCGTTGCTGGCGCGAAGAGCCCATGCCAACTAACATCCTAGTCTAAGACTCTGACTAGGCGCTGCCCTTAAGGGTGTCAAGTGGGATCCCACTTTTGTCCCACTTGTAGTATAATTTGACTTTTTTAGTACAAATTTTGACATCAAAATTTGAACTACATAGTACAAAATGACATCCCACCGGGATCCCACCTTGACACGCTAGCTGCCCTATGAACATGAACTGACCACGTCCATTTTTAACATGAACTGGCCACATTAAAAAAACAAAGCATGAACTAGTCACACTAGAAAAGAAAAAAATGCATGAACTAAACAATCAATAAGATGCAATGCAGCGAATAACTCATCACTGTTAACCCTTGGAACCTTCGGAGCCTGAAGGCTGAAAGCTGAAGCCTGAAGGTACAGGGAATTAATCATGGGATTGCAAGGAGAAGTGTGCGGGTTAATCCTTGGTGATGGGTTACCCGTTTCGGTTAGCACAAAAGGGGACGCTTTAAGCGAAATGTAAGCTAAATGGTTCCATCATGGTATCCTACCACGCAATCCAAATGCAACTTTTGCTTCCTTAATTAAGGCAATCAGGTCTCAGCCACGGAGCTTACTGACAAATTAAGCCTCAGCTGTCAGAAAATGATGGGCTTAGTTTTTTTCCTGATAATGGAAGAAGATTGGCCAGAGTTTAGCGACGAATTAAACACTAGTTAAGCCTAGTCTTTCTTTCTAGTGGTAGTCTGGTAGAAGAATGGCAATAGTTTAGCAACGAAACACTAGTGGATGTAGTCTAGCGGGCCTGTTGTCGTGGTGGAGGGCCTTGGGCTGCGCTTTGACAAGAGGGCTGCGTGGGAACTGTGAGAGGAGACCGGACCTTGGGAGAACCCAAGCAAATGGCCGAACGTTTGAGGCCCAGACTAGTTCCTACAAGCACAGGCTCCACGGCACAGTGCGTTGCACTCCAACTAGCTTCCTAGTTCCTAGAAGCACACGGCTGATGCCTGTTGAACCCAGAACAAGAAATGGACAAAAAACCTCTAAAAAAGATATGGACAAAAATGGTTTGACCGGTTTAGCCGGTTTCAGATAG
Organism: Lolium multiflorum; assembly: GCA_030979885.1. Taxonomy (NCBI): domain Eukaryota; kingdom Viridiplantae; phylum Streptophyta; class Magnoliopsida; order Poales; family Poaceae; genus Lolium; species Lolium multiflorum. Next base: position 72,074 of record JAUUTY010000639.1, on the reverse strand, counting down.
TTTATTTTTTGAAACTAGATTGAAAGTTTTGATTTTTTTTTTTTTGAGAAACACAGTACAAACGCAGACGGTCACATACATGTGCATACACTCACCCCTATGAACGCACACACGCACACCCTACCCCTATGAGTACCTCTGAAAAACTGAGCTGGTGGATTGGATCTAGAAATTGACGAAGTCACCACAGGCGCCTCGTTGTCGACGGAAACGTCGTCTCCCACTGAATGAATATTCCGTTTTTATGATACACACAGATGTTAAACCTGGGATTTCAGTGATCAGAACTCATTGATTCTACTTGTGGAGAGTGGAAATCTCAAGAGTTAGAGGAACATTTTCTTCCCATGGATATTGAGATAATCAAGTCAACCCCGTTCAGCACTACTCCCTCCGTCCCAAAATATAAGGCGTCTAAGGTGTCGTTGCCTAATCGACGGTACCCCGGAGGAGGGATCCTCACGAGGGGGAGAAGAAGTAGGGGCCATAGGGCGGAGTGCTCTCGGGACGGTGGTGCAAGTTACCAGCTTCGAACACACGATGACGGGGGCATCTGCTGCTTGTGCGGAATTATCCGGGCGCTTCGCGTTGTTACAATGAGTTGTGGTTGTGCCTCTGGGCTCCGGGATCCGGCTTATAAAGGCGCGGATCTAGGGTTTACATGGAGAAGTCCTACCGATTACTATAAGCCTAACTACGGTTGATCTTGCGTGCGTCACGGATCCGCCTTCCATACATGTCGTACTGGATCCGGGTTCCTCATGGGCCTCCACTGATCGGTCCTCTAGTCGGTCGGATCCGGCCTGCGATCCCTGAGGCTGGACTTCTTCCTTCACGATCAACAGCAAGGTCGCCCGATGGGCCACATGCCTCATCACCGTCGTGGGCCACCGGGCTTGCGGATCTAGGCCTTGTCGATGGTACACCCATGAAGTATACCCACAACAGTAGCCCCGAGTTCTCCGGGTTTTGCAGTTTCCGCCATGCTTGTTTCTTAGGTTTCCGGCATCGTCGGCAACGGAGAAACTTGAAGAGCTCAAACTTTGCATTTTCTTCTTTTCCAACTTATAGCAGGCTCTCATCCTGCGGGACTTCATCCATCGACGTTCCAAAGAACATTTCAGGGTTACTCACCTTTGCGAACAAGAGCCAACTTATCTTCACGCAATCACCGGAATCTTAAAGACTCAAGCAGTTCCGCCGGTGGCGCTATTTTCGCGCGATTTGCGGTAACTATCTCTAGCCATTTTTACCGCTAGGGTTTGGGACACGTGTCACGCATCCAGCGGCGCGACGCTTGCGTTCCACCACAGGATGCGGAACACGAATCTTATCCCCTCAGCCTATAAATATCACCTGTGACCCCTGCCCCATTCACCCCTTTTCCCTCCCCTCAGGCGCCGCGCGACCTCTTCTCATGCGCAGGAAACCTGCGGAAGTCCGAACTCGCGACAAGCCCTCCACTTGCCCAGTGTTCTTCGTGTTCTTAACTCGCGAACCACCAGCTGGCTTCGTCGCAAGCAGCAGACCACCAGCGCCATTGGTAAATCTGACTCAACTTGCCGTAGTTGTTGGAGATGAACTTGGGAAAGGCATTGAGATCGACCAAGGAAAGTTTCATAACCTTCCTTTTTTTTTTTTCTTGAGATGTCTTGACGACTCCGCCTCGAGCTCGGACCGATCATGGCGCGCCCCTTTCCTCGCCTCCTCCCTTTGTTCCCATCGGGCTGGATCCTACAAAAGGTTCAGCAGGCTGAGGGACCTGCTCACCCGGAACTTGTCAATGACCCGGCGGAGCAGCAAGCAGAAAGGCTGCCAGAAATTAAAAGCTCGGGCGACTCGAAGCTAAGGGAAGTGGTGGTGTACCTGCGAGATGGAGTTAAGAAATCTCGGTGAGCTGCACAACCGAGCGGAGAACGTTCCAAATGGACCAGCTCCGCTCCAAGGGACACTTGAAGGTCTGTGCGGCGACCCCTGGTGGGGCAGCAGTTTCGTTTCCGCCAGATTTCTTCCGGGGGTTCGAAACCTACGGACTCCAACCTCACAACATATCTCCAGTGGCGTGCTCGCAGCCAGCAACCAGGTGCTCTCTCGAGCCACCAGGTAACCCCGAGGCTCTCTCTCTTCCAATACTACTTTTCTGTCAAGAAGGAACCTTCCGATTGGCGACTTGCGGATCCATCACCTTCATCATCCGCCCGGAACCGCATTACCCCCACGCCGACGAATCCGGAGATCGGGTCAGGGCTTCTTCTATCGAAGGACGTCCCCCGCGAGCGACAAGCTACCACCTTTAAGCGCCCTTTGAGAGCTTAGTCTTGTCCCTGCCCCATTCTCGGGCCGCCTCGAGCCGGCCGCGGCTTGGCGGATCACAAGCTACGGAGGAGGGCTAACGGAAAGACCTAACCCTCTCGTGGTTTCTGGACGGATCGCCGGCTCTGCAGCATCGGGACCGCGATGTTTGAATACAGAGTAGCGACGATCCGATGCGCGCCACAGAGACAACCTCTCATGACGCCATCGACAAAAGGATCCGGGTCCTCATCAAGATCCCACGTGAACTCCACGTTCACGTATGCAACAAAGACATCCACACGGAAGGATCCGGAACTGCGGTACGTCGTCTTGACTTTGGTTTATCGCTTTTCTTCAAACTTTTGGCTAAGTGTAACTTTGAACTAGCTCGAGGCGCTTGAGGAAAATGAGCTCGGAACTCTCCTCCGGGTCCCATCCATCGGCCTCACGGATCCGGAAGCCACGTCGAAGCGGAAGCTCCTGGGCTCCACGTCCCGCGAAGGGAAGAAACCAGCCCCTTCCGGCCTTCGGTAGCGCGCGAAACTCTCAGCATCGGCTACCCGGAAAGCTGAGGCGGAAAAGGCGCCTCGCGCTGATCAAGCCAGCAACAAAGGCAGCCTGCCATCAACACTTTTTCAAGCCTTCCGGGTGGCGTCTTCTTCCTAGACCCAAGTTCTGGTTAACACTTGTTCTTATATTTGTATGTTTTTCCTGAAGCTCCGGAAGCCAGCCTCCCAAGGCCCCAAGGGTCATCAAGAAAGGCCAAGCCACCGGCTTCCTTCCCTATCACTCCTGAGGTGGAAGTTCCACCTAAAGCTTCATCTGCCACAAGCCGGATCCGAAGGACATCATTGACCTTGGCGACCTTGGAAGGCCACCCCGCCCTGGCGACTCCACCCGGGGACCCCTCTCCCATGCCTCCCCCAGATCACCAAGTTCCGCTTTCGCGGGACCTGCGATGAGGAGCAAGAGCAAAGGCCAAGCTCCTCCAAGTTACCCAGTGCGACCCGCGTCGGCCTGGGCCAACTCCGTCCCTCAGGCACCCTTACGGAGCGTCTGCGGAAGTTTCATCCTGAGACAAGGTATGGGGAAAGCCGGAGGAGGAAGTGGGTTATCTCCGAGCTGGAGGATGCTTGAAGGAATTTTTCCAAGCACAAAGTACGGCGGTAATACTCCCCAAGCATTGGGTGATATAGATTCCGAGTAAAATGTATTAGCAAATGCTTTCTCAAAAATGCTGTTAGGCGGAAATTTGAAATCTTCGCCAAGTCTGAAATCTTCGCCCAGATTTTAATATCCGACTAACTCTCTGCTGCTTCTCAGTCCACGCGGAAATTGCACGAAGATTTGCGCATTCACGTCTGGAGCAAATCAAGAGATCGAGGGACTACGCGAACACGCGGAAAATGGCAGAAAGGCTATCCAGCTGTGAGACCCGACTTCAAAGTACGAGATCCGGGTATTCACTTGTGCAGCAGGTTGTTGGTGCATAACATGTTCAATTCTGCTTTCGGAAAGAAACTGCCAAGCATTCTCGCTTGATGAACTATCCGCCAAGGTCAGGTGCTTGAGGCGGAGAACGAGTCCCTCCAAAACTTCATGAAAGAATCTTCAAGCAAAGAGACTGAGGCGAGGAAGGAGCTCTCGAGAAGCATGCTCGTGAGAAGGCGGAACTGATCGACAAGCTGGAGAAAAGCCAAGGTCGCGCGCTCTCCCTAATTGCCAAGAACAAAGCCCTGGAAGCGGAGGCGGAAGCCATTGACAAACTTATCTTCCGTAAGCATGTTTCCGCGTCGTTGCTCCGACCACCTTTGCATATTTTCTCTGACGGAACTGATCCTCTTTCTTCCGCAGCGAGCCTTGGCTTTGAATGGACAAAGGATTCAAATACGACGAGACGGAGGCGTACGAAGAAGCGCGGAAATCAATTGATGCGCTGTTTGGAGCTCGCGGAATCGCATGCTGCGGCTAAAGAAGGCCAAAACCGGTGTCACGACCGATGACCAAACATGCGAGGTGCCGGAGTTTATGAAGGGCGGCAAAAGTCTTCGCGCGGGCCGCCTCCTTGATCTGGCCTGCAAGGTCTTCCCTCACTCAACCTGGCGCAAGGCGCACGCGGAGCCCCCGAGAGTTCCGACATGAGCGCCCTCCTCGTGAGGAAGGCTATGAAGAGAGCTGTTTGTCGGGCAGTGGATCACTCACCGGGCTGTGCTGAAGGTTTCAGCCCGGAGGACCTGCGACAGTATGTAAGGAGGATCGGGTCGACGGCGAGCTCTCGGAGAAAACTGGAGACGACTACGGATCGCCAAGCGGTGGTGACGGCTCCAGCTACCGAAACAAGAGGAGGACTCGAGAGTAGAGTTCACTGAACATTGAAAAAGTTGCATCATTTTGGCCCCGGCCGGTTGTAATAAGACTATTCTTAAGTAGCTAGGAATGAAACGATAATGCAGCGGAAACACTTATCCTGCTATCCGTTAAATATTATGTGCATGTTTCGTTTTATGTCGGAAAGCAAGTGCTGATTTAGCTATTTTCCGGCTTGCTCGCTTGACCTACAGTAGGAAAACCTTAGCGGAAGCGCTCGCCCGGCAACAAGCCCAATGGCATCCGTCCATAACCGCGGAAACAAGCCCCCGAGCATAGGTGGAGTCGCTACTAGGAATCCACGAGTTCGCAACAGATAACAACTTAATCGAGAAAACTTAGCTTACGTCTAAAGGACGATTTGAAAAATCACAACTTTCATACACGCCTAGGCGGAAAATCCACTCTGCGGTTTTAGTCGGAAAAAACATACACGATCTAAAATGAACAAGTAAAGGAGGTAAAAGACTCAAAGAGTGAACCAAGAAGCTTTATTTCATTGATCATGTATAACTATTCCGAGTTTATAACTCGGAAAATATATGCTAAGTGTAGAAAGGACGTAGCTGTGCGATATTCCAAGACGTCTGTTTCATCGTAGATGTCATGGGATCCTCACGCTTGCGTTTCCGATGAATTAGCAGGTCTATCCCTTAACCGCGGAAATCAACAAGGTAGTACGACCCGTTATGAAGCACTTTGCTAACGACGAAGGGTCCTTCCCATGGAGATTGCAGCTTATGGTCTTTCACTGTCGAGGCGGAGGACCAGGTCTCACATAAAGGAGCGTTTCGAACTCGCTTGTTGTGATAACGTCAGACTTTATTGATAGATGGCGGATCTACGATCTGCTAAGTTCGGCTTCCTCGTCGAGTCCACGAATGGCTATGCGGCCTCGTGGTGTTTCTTCATTGTGGCGGAAACTCGCGGTGAATCGTGGATGATGTCGGAGGAAACCGGATCCGTATACCGAGGAAAAAAGGGGTAAACCCTGATGGTAGATTGTTGTAAACTCCACGAACAGCCTCAACTCATCAGCCCAAGCTCAGGCTGCTCGTCGCAGCGGTCCTTCAAGGCGTGGTTTAATTCCTGATAATATTAGGCCGTTAGCCCTTTCAACCTGACCATTCGACTGTGGATGAGCCACATGCGAGGTCCAATCGAATTCCCATTGTCTCACAATAATCCCTCAGTCTCCTTGAGCAAAGTTCGTACCATTATCGTGATTATCTTTGTACGGGATCAAGATCTCATCACGAGGCTACGGAGCAGATTTGTGTAGCACCGTCGGCTTTCTCAGCTTAGCCTCGATCCATTTCTTGAACTTGTCACAGCGACGGGAGGTACTCAAAACCGCCGGAGATGATCTTTTTAACTTACCAACCATATCGAGCCCCGGACCGCAAATGGCCATAGGTATGGTCTTCAGCTCTTGGGGTGGAGCGTTTGGTTGAGTAGCGTAATACTGACAACCTCGGCGAGGTCTTGACTATTTTATCAGCGTCTTCTTTAGCTGTAAGCCAATAGAAACCTAAAGAAAGCTTTGCAGAGTGATGCAGGACGGCGTGATGCCCGCAATCCCTGCGTGGCTCTCGAGGATTTCAATGCCATCTTGATTGAAGACGCATTTGAGAAATACTGTGCTCGTTTGTAGAGCTGTCCATCAACTATTGGGTAGGATCTTGCTCGTCGATCTCGTGCGAGGACCTCGTCCTCAGCAACTTCTGATCGATGAGGTAGTCCCGGAAAGGCTGGGTCCAAGCGGAATGATAGCCATCACTTCCCTAGCCGGAGAACTGCCACCTGGGTTTCCGGGTTAGCGCCCTTAGCGAGGTATCCGGAGATGCTCCAGAAAATGAATTGGTTTCTATGGGATCCGAAGCTTGGATAGCATGTCTGCCATTGTGTTATCGTCTCTCTCGTGACTTCGTGTCAGGAAGCTCTTGGCAATCTCGTCAACCGTCTCGTAGGCGCCATGGCCAATTTACAGCGTTCCGGGTTCGGCTACTTGTTGTGCCACCAGGAATCCCGCACACATGATGTGCTTGATCCCAATTTCCTTAGCGATCCGCAGACCGTGTAGTAGAGCCTCATATTCCGCCATGTTGTTGGTAGCTTCGGTGGATCGCAGAACATATTGCAATTCTTCTTCGGTAGGGGATTTGGGTGACTCCGGCTCCTGAGCCTTGATGCTGTTTGGATCCGTCAAGTGCATGACCCATGTCTGCGTTTGGCTCCGGACTTGCATCGGAGCTTCAATCCAATCTGCAACGAAGTCGCGGGAACAAGGATTTTACGGTCCTTGGCTTGTAGCGATGTCGAGGCGGATAATTCGATGCCCCATTTAGCCGTACGTCCTGTTGCGTCAGCGTTGTTGGTGTTGTGGCGGGCCTTGCTCTAACTGTTCTTGGATGCTCTTGGAAATAATGCCTCGGCTTCCGGCTGCCTAGGAACACGCCATAAGCTAGCTTCGAAAGTGAGGATATCTCTGTTTTGATTCCGTCAGCACCTCGCTGATGTAGTAGACAGGTCTTTGGGCGTCATATTCATGACCTTCTTCCTTACGCTCCACCACGATGCGAAATTGTGACTTTGTTGGTAGCTGCCAGATAAAGGAGCATTGGCTCGACTCTCTTTGGGCCCAAGATGGCGAGGAGGTGAGTATTTCCTTCAACCCTCGGAGGGCTGCATCAGGCTCCGGGGTCCCCACAGTAGTGCCTTCTCGCCAAGGCGGCTAACAAACCTGCGATTGCAACACACCCAGTTAGTCGTTGCACATCTTTGAGACAAGTTGGCCTTTTGATGCACGATTGCCTTGATCTTTTCCGGGTTAACCTCAATGCCTCTATGTGAGACTATGAAGCCAAGGAGTTTCCGGTGCACGCCAAAGACGCACTTCGACGGATTCAACATCATCTTGTACCTGCGGAGATTGTGAAGGTTTCCGTGGTCGCTGATCAAGTCGGATCCTTTCCGGGTCATGACGCGATGTCGTCGACGTAAGCGTGCACGTTGGCCAATTTGGTCCTTCGCTGGCATCGTACGTTGGTGGTAGCACACCATTTTCAAACCAAGGGCATAGTAACATAGCGGTAAGTACCCGAACGGGGTAATGAATGAAGTCGCCTTTGGTCGGATTCCTTCATCGGATCTGATGATACCCGGAATGCATCAAGAGAAAAACGGAAGTTCCGCCCCGCCGTCGAATCAATGACTTGGTCAATGCGCGGCAAGAGGAACGGATCCTTCGGGCATGTTTGTTCAAGCCGGAGTAATCGATGCACATTCTTAGTATTTCGGTGTTCTTTTTGGGTACAAGGACGGGATTCGCGACCCAATCGGTGTGGATAACTTCCATTACAAAACCTGCTTCTAATAACTTTGCTAGTTCCATCCTATGGCGGCGCTTCTTATCTCCAAGCGTCGCATAGCTTGCTTCACTGGTTTAGCCCCGGATTTATGTTGAGGTAGTGCTCGCGAGTTCCCTAGGTACTCGGACATGTGAAGGTTGCCATGCGAAGATATCCATGTTAGCGCGGAGGGCTCGACGGGCGCTTTCCTATTTGGGGTCCATGTTGGCTCTGGAAACTGGAAGAGTCACCCGGAATGAGGTCATGCTTCTTGGTTTCTCCGGGGCTTGAAGGATTTAAGCTCAGGAGATTTGCTTCTTGGTGGTCGCATCTCGGTCGGATCACCGCGGCTCTACCTTCGGCTCTTCTCCGGATATCCACGAGACTCTGCGAAGGCGGCTTCGCTAACTCGCACTCATGAGCCCACCCAGTCTCCCGGATACGGTAATCATACCTTAGGACCGGAATCTTGAGCTTGTTGTAGATGTAGCACGCTCTTGCGTGGAACTTGTGGTAGGTGGGCCTGCCGAAGATGACGTGGTAGGAGCTCTTGAGGGCACAACTTCAAACGTGATCTTCTCTTCGCGGCTGAACATCGCCAAAGCCACGGGAAGTGTGATGATGCCGAGGGAATTCGCCTTCTTACACACCATGAAACTCGGTGGTGTTGTGTTTGAGCTGTTCCTTGGTGAGGTTCATCCGCTCTAGAGTCTCCAGGTACATGATGTTCGAGCTAGCTCGCCATCCATGAGGCACTTGGAGAAGTCATACCCGTCTGTGCGGGGACTTACAACCAGGCATAGCACTCCTTTGGCACAATTGCGGGATGATCCTTCCGATCAAATGTGCACGGAATTTCCGACCACCGACGTGCTGCGGCACAGCCGGAACTATGGCGTTCGGGATCCGGGTAGCTGACTTGGAGGCGCGTCTGTTGGGGTTCCGAGGAGTGTGGTAAGCCCCACGCTTTTTTTGTCGAATGGGTTGGATTTTCCTGCGGATCCTGCCTTGGGATCCGGCGAGTTATCATCCTCGTCCATCGCCTCGGAACTATCATCCTCCTTGTCCTTATTCTTGCCCTTTTCCCCGAGGGGGCGGTGCTTCGGGCTCGCTTGTATCCTGCCCGGGTCATTCTTTAGATCATTGACCCACTTGCGGTTGCGGTTGGTATGAATGGACTTCCCTGTAGCCGGATCCGAGATGGGCCGGGCAGGGCATGTCTGCAGTACTCCTCATAGGTTTGCGGTGCCGGATCGACGCGGTGACCTCGGAGGTATGCGCTGACCCTGCGGCTCCGCCTCCGCGTCCGCGTCCTCTTCGCCTCCTGGACCTCCGCGTTGAAACGCCATGGCGACCATCTCGGATCCGCCACTCTTCGGGTCATCAGGTTCTTGCGCTTGTGGCGCTTGCTGCCGTGTCACGGTTCTTCTTTTGTTGGTGCGGGGGGATTGCTGTAGCTGCGAGATCACTGCGTCGTCATCGACGGCGGTGTGGTCGCTAGCGATGGTGATCATGTCATCACGTCGGTTGATTTGCATTGACCATGCAGGTTGGCTTGTGTCCAGCAATCCTCCTACATAAAGCCCCAATGAAGGCGTGCATTCTTTGTGCGGTTGTCAACGTTCTCACTGTTCTGCATGCCAACCATCGGGTGAGGAAGTTTCTCGATGTTTCGCCCTTCTTGGATGCAAGCCTGTGGTCGCTTGTTGTGGCAGGTCTCTTGTAGGTGCCCCTGAAGTGTTTCTCAAAGCATTCTTCAGTCAAACAGCAAAGATGGAGTTCTTCTCGAGGTCAGAGCCAGATCCGGGGACAAGGTACAACTGGAGCATGCGGCGGCGATGTTAGGGTTGCTCCGCGAAAGTTACGCATTGTAGTAATCCTCGATCCAGTGTCAGCCCTTTTTGCCATCATAGTGCTTGATTTCCGGGTAGCTTGAGGTTCATCCTTGGCTGGGTTCCTCTCGAATCATCCTTAAAGCACTTCGGGCCAATGTAGTCGGTTCGTGCTCGTTAAGGCGGTCCCGCGCGTCCGCGGGCCGTGCGAGGGACCGAGCGAGGGCGAGATCTCCGGCCATTGCCTCCGCCTCCTCCGCCGCCACCGCTGGGTGGTGGGAGGAGACACTGCGGGTGGCGGTCGACTTCTTGCTTCCGCCATCGAATCTCCTCGGCCTAAGTCGACTCACGGCTCTGTGTCTGCCTTCGCCTTATGCGCGCTGCCACGTCGTTCCGGCGAGCTCGGGTCACGGCTCGACGAGCTACGGTCCGGCTCCTACGAGTTGGATCGCGGTTCCGGCGAGCTCACGGACGGTCTTCATTAGACTCTCTGGGCTCGGGCTCGCACATTGTTCGATTCCGGCGAGTTCGGCGCGCTCCTTTCTGTTTCTTGGCAGCACGTTGTCGCGATAACAAGCGCACCATGCCCTACGGGCCTGGTGTTTCCGGCTGGACTACGGGGGTCGCGGGTAGCCGTTGGGTGGAGGTGAGGGGTTGCGGTATTTGTCTCTTCCGGAGTACCTCGCGTCCTTTCCCTTCCTTGGATCCGACGAGCGGCGTGGCGGAACGGGGATCGGATTTGGATGCTCACTGGCCCTTCTTACGCGCTCCGGCGATCCGGTGTGCGATTCATCGTCATAACGCGGTAGATACACAGTTATCGGTTGGATTCCAACTGAAGTGTCTGCCTTGCTCTTCTTGCATTCTGGAGCGACAAGTGTGCGGAGATAGTTGATGTCAACTTCTTCGTCCTTCTTCTTGGCAATTCTGCTTTCTGTATGTTGTCCTTGGGAGTTTCCGCGGTGGTGATGCACGCGTGTTGAAGGGTATTCTGCGCGGCGGAATTGCTTCTCTAATAATTCGATCGGCCTCCGCCTGCGCATAGGTCATTTTACCTCCCACTCAGCCCTCATGCTCTTGACTTGCTCGAGTGTGGCGGTAATCTCGCGGTCCTGTCTCTCGGGTTTCCGTCCGAGCATGATCTGCCCTTCCTATCCTTAACGCAGCTTCGGTATTGGCGAGCCTCTTGGCTGTGGCCAGCATTTCCTTTATGGCGGTCTCTAGGGCCTCCAGATCTGCGGCGTCGCCGGGGTTATAGGTGTGTTAAGAACTGCTCGCGCGGCCACCTCTTCTGCGACAAGATTTCCTCCGAGGGAGAATCCCTTTGGGGGCGCACCCGAGACATTGGAGATCCTTGGTGGGATGGTTGGGAGTCGATTGGTGACTTGGTCTCCGGATCCGGTTGCCCAGCGCGCTACCGTTCGAGAACACAGCTTAGGCTGGGCGGGTCGACCTCGGTGATCGCCATATCCGTACTCCCTTATCTTGCGAACGAAGTCATCAGATTCCGTGGACGGGGTGTCACCGGAAATTGGGCTCAGATTGCCCAAAATCGATTCTTCGACCAGACTTCGCTTTCTCCGACAAGCTGAGCCTGACCCGGATCCGCGTTGTGCTCCGGTGCCTCTACCGCTCGGGACCAGCTCCGGCGCGAGGGCGGTTCGGCGGTGTGGGCCAAGAAGTGTGCAGTGGCACCTGCCTTTTCTAACACAGGGAGCCAGGCGGATGCATTGGTCTTCCACCTTTGTTTCCTGCTCAGGGCGGATTGGGTGGGCTTTGAAATTTCCAGATCCAAGGCGGAATCTTCCTTGGAAAGCTGCATCTCAGATCGGATCTTAGCGACAGCGTCCAGCTCTGCGGTCGCGTCTGCGTTACTTACCGGTGGGTTTCCGTCGGAATCGACGGTTTCCCGATGAAGATGTGAATGCCGCCAATTGGGACGATGAGCTTGACGGGGTTTTCTAGCCGGAATCAGCACTCATCCGGAGGGACGATCGGCCGATTTCCGGCGTAAGGACCGCCTGACGATAGTGTCGTCGTAACTCCCATCGCGGAACCCTCCGGTTCCGGCCTCCGAACGCCACGAGGCCCCGGTGGCGCCCCGCGTTGCCTAATCGACGGTACCGGAGGAGGGATCCTCACGAGGGGAGAAGAAGTAGGGGCCATAGGGCGGAGTGCTCTCGGGACGGTGGTGCGCGAGTTACCCGGCCGGAACACTGCCGATGACGGGCCCTCTGTGCTTATAGAGTGTCAGGCGCTTTCGCGTTGTTACAATGAGTTGTGGTTGTGCCTCTAGGGCTCCCGGGATCCGGCATAAAGGCGCACGGATCTGGGGTTTACATGGAGAGTCCTTGGGATTAGCCTAACTACGGTACAATATCTTGCCGTGCACGTCACGGATCCGCCTTCCATACATGTCAGTCTGGATCGGGTTCCTCATGGGCCTCACTGGTCCGGGTCCCTCCTAGGTCGGTGCGGATCCGGCTGTGATCTGGGCTGGACTTCTTCCTTCACGATCAGCGACAAGCCGGGCATGATAGACACATGCCTCATCACGTACGTGGGCCACCCGGGCTTGCCGGATCTAGGCACTGTCGATGGTACACCCATGAAGTATACCCACAACATAAGGATTAGTCAAAAGTCAACGTTTTTTTAAGTTTGACCAAGTTTATACGCAAAAATATAAACATTTATAATACTAAACCAACATCAATAGATTCTCCATCAAGTATATTTTCTTAATATGTCCATTCGATATTGTAGATGTAAATATATTTTTCTAAATATTTGGTCAAAGTTTGTAATGTTTAACTTTTGACCAATCCTTAGACACATTATATTTTGGGACGGAGGGAGTATTAACCAAAATGATACATGGGTGTGGCATTTTGAAAGATCGGATACCTTCTCTTCGTGTTCTGGCTACCAAGCAGAAATCTTAGACTACTCTTTGGAAGACCAAAGTTCCCAACTAAATATGAGTTTTTTATGGAGGTTTGCACACCAGTCTCTTCGAACAAGCGAAGTATGTCATCACCGCAATATGGTGACAAATCCGACTTGTACCATCTGTGGAGCTGCTAATGATAATCGCCGCCATTCCTTGTTGGATTGTACAATGATAAGTTGTGCTTGAGCACTACTAGGTGAAAAACTTACGGAACATCAAGTGTTGCAATGCAAAGGACTTGGATCTTTTTTCCTTATCAAAAACCGAAGCATAGGGAATTTATCAAGGTAATTGTTACTCTCTCGGCAATTTGGGCCAGCGAGACGTAAACCTATTCATGAAGATATACATTCGAGAGCCCTTATCCACCCTTCGGTTCGTCAAGAACTAATTAGCCGAAGTGGATTTAGATCAAATGGTGAGAGCTCCTCTGGTTGTAACTTCTCCACCTATGGTCCAAGGCATTTTAGAAGCTATTCCTTGCAAAGAAGCCCTTTCCTTGGCAGAAGATCAACATGTTCTGTGGATCGTATCGAAGACAGGAAGGGTAGCGAAGATTTGAAGGATACCATAGATTCAAAGCACGAAGATTTTTCTTTTTTCTAGGATAATAAATTTTCTAGGCAGAAGGTTTTTCTTTTTTCTAGGGTAATAAATTGAAGTTCAAAAATTAAAGCGAAGACTTATTTTTTTCAAAATATTTTATTCACAGTCCTATCGAAAATATGATTGATTATGGATTCGAGTCATCGCATATGGTTTCATAAAATCTGTACGATTTTCCCGATCTAAATCGAGCAGGTTTCCATGAAGAAGATCTTATTTAGCACTTTCTATTCGATACTGACAGGAGAAGTACTCGACTCGGTATTCTTAAAAAACGAGGGGAAGCAGAACCAAGTCGGGTACCTCTCGGGCCAGAACTTTTTGTTTTAGATAGGGAATCCATCAAGTTTGATCAACCATTAAAAACAATCCTAATGTGGGAGGTTTTGTTAGGGGGTGCTGAAATAGTGCTGCGGGATCCATTACGCGTCCAACAATTGATCTTGGTTAGGATGGTTAGAGTTCATCCAAAAACTCTGCTGATACATTTGAATAATTAAATATTTCACAAGTAGTGAACTAAATTTCTTGTTACTACAACTAACAATTTCCACATGATTGAAACGAGCTGTTAGTTACGCCAGGCGCAGCAGCATGGATATTTTATACCCACTAAGTAAAGATAGGTTGTAATTGATAATTTCTATATTACGATTAGGCACAAAAAAAATCTAAAATAGGGAACTGAAAAGTCAAGGGGCTCTAATGACTGGCATAAGGGAAAGGAAGAAAGACACATGAGCCAACTTAATAATTTTTTGGCATTATCATCACAAAGAATATCTTCCGAGTTTTTCTTATTTCAAATCTTCAAAGCAAATAAATTCAATCTAGTTGTTGATAAAGTTCTAAAACTTTTTCTAATATTCATTGAAATTTTGTTTTATTCTGCTTGAGCCGTATGAGATGAAATTTTCACATACGCCTCTTAGAGGGGGAGTTAATTTTCAAATTAGTTAGATTTATCGTTTTTGTGTAGCCTAGAATAGAATGAAATTTTAATCGAGAATTTTCACGGTGGTAGGATTCAACATTATCTACACCTAGAATTTTTGTTCTGAGTTTTCTAAAACTTGAAAATGTCATTTACGATTTTATTAAAACGGCCACCATAGAGTTCGGACTTCATTTGTGGTTTCTGAGGCAGTAGCCCTAAAAAAAAGCTTGATACTGCAAAGCCGGAGACTCACTGCCCGTACATCACACTGCCACATTGATACATGTATCCGGCGATTTACACAAAAATAACCCTTTTTTGAAACTATAGCATAAAGTGACCCTCCGGCGAAACTATTTCACCTATCTGACCCTTTTGTGTGGCGCCCCCCACATCGGCGCCACACCTCACAGTGTGGCGCCCCTGCCAGCGGCGCCACTCGCCCAGCCGACGTGGCGCCCTCGACGCTGAGCTGTTCGCCGATCCGACGTGGCAGCACGTGTGGCGCCGCTCCCATCGGCGCCACCTTTGTGGCTAATGCGCCGCTCGGAAGCGCCACACATCCACTTAGAGCTGCCCCCGGCCCGACCCTCTTCTTCTTCTCTCTTCTCTGTTTCTTCAAGGACAGAGCGGACGGTTCCTCACTCTCCCACTCCACCACCAAATCCACCACCAAACCATCAGATCTGTCTGGCCAATCTCTTCCCCATCCATTCCTCAAGGTAATCCCCTTCGAATCCTTCACTTTCATCCACTAATTTCATAGATCTTGCTAGATTTGTACATGAACCCTAGACATGAAAACTAGATTTGAAATGTTGGTTGGTGCAATGTAATTTATACTCTATGTGTTCAAATTGATAGCCCACAAAATGCATGTGTTTAACACTAGATTTGTTGGAACCCTAGATGTTAAAATGGCTATGTATGTGTTGAATGTGTTGAAATGGCTAGACATTTAGATGTATGTATGTATGTATGTATGTATGTATGTATGTATGTATGTATGTATGTATGTATGTGTTGAAATGGCTATGTATGTGTTGAATGTGTATGTGTAGGAACCCTAGAATGTATGTATCCTAGATTTGTGGAGGAACCCTAGACATGAAATTTCATGAATGTGTATGTGTAGGAAACCTAGATATGTATGTATCCATGTTTGTGTTTCAAATGACCATTCTTTGTGATGGAATAACTCATATTTGTGATGGAATAAACATGTAGGATGGTGTGGCTCCTAGATCAAGAGTATGAGATCACCGGGCTTTTCATATGACGGAAGGACAACGGATCTTCGCCTTTGAAGATTCGGTACCATATACATAGATATCCGTATGACGAGAGTACCACCTGAGGGTCATCCCACCGCGGTCTTCTCCCGCCATCGGCTTGTAGCGGAGGCGGGCATGCGCACTGGCCTCACCGCCTTGTCGACCGGTGGAAGGCAGACGCACCTTCCACTTGAGGGCCGGCGAGATGACCCCTACTCTTGGATTCTCAATGATACTTGGACTTCCTATTGAGGGCGAGCCACGCTTATGTAAACTTCTTGAATGCGCGCCCAGGGCAACGCTCCAACCGATACACTCAGGATGATTATGTCAGCAGGAAAGAAGGTTGTCATTGGGAGGATGAGCCCGCGGAGATCGCAGGAAGATGAGGGAACGCGAGACGTTATCTTGAGAGGGAGGAGGGAAGCCAGCCACGAGCGGCGGCGGAAAAGGTTGGCCGTCGGAGACGATAGCGAGGAGGGGCGCGGAGGATAGATGCGCTAGTGTTGTGAACTCTATCTTCTTAAGTATCGTGTTGTGAACCCTATGTCATTTGAACCATGTCATCTTTGCTCGTGTTGTTTGAATCTATGTGCTTATGTGCTACGAAGTGATCTATGATGTGTGCCATGTGTATGTTCTGTATAGAGTATTGTTGTGTTGAAAGTATTTGTTTAAGGCAAGAGTTTTCATGTTTTGACACAAATCAACGTGTGGCGCCTTCGGCCGGGCGCCCATGGCATCGGTGCCACACGATGCAACTTATATGTCCAACACATCCGGGGCTCTGGAAGTTTAGTCCTTAGCCGTTTTGGCGAGGCATTTGTGTGTGCCCGTGGTATCGCCACACAACGACCTGGCTAAGTCCAGACGCTTTGTCTTGGGTATGTTTTTGGGCAGTACACCTGCATCGGATCGCGAACAGCTGCGTCGAGAAGCCACGTCGGTTAGGCGAGTGGCGGCGTGTGAAGCGTGGTGTGACGCCGATGTGGGGCGCAGCAAGAGGTCGAATGGGTGAAATAGTTTCCGCAGGAGGGTCACTTTGTCTTATAGTTTTGAAAATGGTTATTTTGTGTAAATCGCCCACTAGGCTATTGCTTTTTTTTTTTTTTTTTTTTTTTTTGACGTTTTCGAATTGTTGCAATTCTATGGCCGGTGGAGCACGAGTTCTGCCAGTCATTCACGTCTGGTTTGCACGCAAGTAGCCACTGACTCATCTACATCTACACGTTTGCACATTCGCATGGCAGTGTCTGGCCAATATCTACAACAGGCTCCACAGGTACTGTACTACGAATCTGCAGGTCCGTCGCTGGCTGGCTGAAGAAAGAGAGAGGCTGGGTCGAAGCGCGGAAACGGAAAAAACTGAAAGCGAGAGCGCGCGCGCGCCCCACCGAAACGTCTTTGCCTGCCTGCCACAGCCCACAGGTGACGGGCGGTTACTGCGAATCTTGCGCCCAATGTTCCCGGGCTGCCTTTTCCCAAACTCGTTGTCTCCCGCCTCAGCCGAACAATCCACGGCCGGCGGCCTCTCACAATTAACAGGCGAATTATTACTGCTGGTAATACTCCATTAAGATCTCATTAAGGTACTACCATTAATGCTAGCCAAGAGAATGAAGAACACGCAGTATCCATCTATCCACAGAAATTCAATGACGTGTTTCTTTCGTTATACAGATCCACACCTCGCCTGTCAATTCTGAGAGCAGAAATACGATGCACGTAGGCGCCCATTACCACAGCGTAGTACGCAGTGGTGGCAGCTGATGCAGAATCAACGGAGGCATAAACACGCATTGATTGAATATTCAGGATTAGTAACCGACGCACCGGTCGGTCTTTATACAGAGAATACAGCAACTTTTCTACAGCTCATAAAGCCAGCCAGCCACGTACTACTTGGCTTTGGACGGAAGCCAACTTCGGGAAGAGATTGGAATTGCAATAAAATACAAGCAAACGCTCACCAACTCAATTGATCCCATTTCAGATCTCAAATCCATTTTCAGGTCTACTAGAACTGAGATTTACAGAGTGAATTTGCTGAATTTCAACGCCAACCCGATTTCAGATCTGAAACCTATTCTCAGAAGAGAGAATTCACTGAAAATGCCTGTTGTGAATTCAGTTTGGATGAGTAAGATAAACAGAAAATCAAGTGAATTTAAGTTCAGATCCGGAGAACAAAGCTCAGAGGCAACACAGCAAATGTTCAGATGCAAAGAACGAAGCACAGAGGGAACACAAGAAACTGCATAATTTTGGAATTAAATTACTGTGATTTCGACTGATGTTGCTACAATAAAAACTCACCCCAATAACCTTAATAAGCTACAGAACTGAGACTGCTAATACAAGAACAGACTCCCTTCGTCATCATCATCACACAACACACACAGATGATTCCCATGGGTCCAGAGGAAGACCGCTGTACCCCCACCCCGACATCAAATTTACAGCCTAGTACCCCTCCCCCTCAGCTAGCAACAACACAGAACAAGAAAAACCGCTAATGGAAACCGAGCACGGATACTCCTGGAGCGCTGCTCTACTTCTTGGCCTTCCGTGCGGGCGCCTTCTTGGCGGCGGCGGGGGCCTTCTTCACCGGCGCGGTCCGCTTGGTGGGCGGCTTCCTGCCAGCGGGCTTCTTGGGTGCGGCAGCAGCGGCCGGCGCCTTCTTCCCTGGCGTGGCGGTGGCCGAGGTCTTCGCGGCCTTGGCGGGGCGGCCCTTGGGCTTGGCGGCGGCCTTGGTCTTGGCCGGAGCCTTGGCCTTGGGCGCGGCCTTCTTGGCGGCGGCCTTGGGCTTCGCGGCGGCAGCCTTGGGCTTCGCGGCGGCCTTGGTCTTGGCGGGAGCCTTGGCCTTGGTCGCGGCCTTCTTGGCGGGCGCCTTGGCCTTGGCGGCAGGCTTCTTCTTGGCGGGCGCCTTGGCCTTGGCGGCGGGCTTCTTGGCGGCCGGCTTCTTCTTGGCGGCGGGCTTGGCCTTCTTGGGCTTGGCGGCGGCAGGGGCCTTGGCGGCGAGCTTGTAGGAGCTCTTGACCTTGGTGAGCTTGCCCGAGGCGACGAGCTTCTTGAGCTGGACGAGCAGGATCTTGCGGAAGTTGCCCGGGAGGTGCGCCGCGTGCTTGCCCTCGATGAACTTGGCGATGGCCACCTGGCTCGACCCAGTGCGCTCCTTCAGCGTCGTGATCGCCTCCGTCACCATCTGCGAAAACAAACGAAACCAAACCAATCAGATCCACGAACGAACAGAGTGAACTCGGACGAACGAGAACGAGAAACGACGGTGGGAAGAAGGGTACCTCGAGGTAGGTGGGGTGGGCGGGGGTGGCGCGCGGCTTCCTGGGTGCGGAGGGCTTCTTGGCCTTGGCCGCCTTGGTCTCCTTGGCGGGCTTGGGGTCGGCGGCGGCGGTCTCGGCCGGGGACTCGACGACGGTCTCGGCGGCGGGCGCCTCCGTGGTGGGCGCCGGGGTCTCGGTGGCGGCGACGTCGGTCGACATAATGCTGGCTGGGAGCGAGGAGAGCGCTGGCTGGTGCTGTGGTTGCTTGCCGGAGCTGGTGTGTGTGCGCGGTGGTGGGTGAGGACCTCGTGGCGGAGCCAGCGCTGGTTATATAGTGGAGACGTCGGGAAGACGGGCGACGCGCGCTGATTGGTCCACAGCGCCGAGCCACGGATCGCCACCCCGCGCAGCCGTCATTGGATCTGACGCGTCGGATCTGTTCCCATCCGACGGCCCTCCGCGCGCCCCATGCGATGCCACGGATTGACGCCCCCCCAAGTTGGCTGCCCGCCGCTCGACCTCGCGCTCCTGCCTCCAGAGTGTGCTTCTCCTCCCGATTCCCGATCGATTATCTCCGTGTGTACTCCGCCGATCGTGCTGGAATTTCTTGCATCGTGTAGGTAAGTATCATACCTTTCCAATGGTATAAATTTTGTTTCGTTTGGTGGATCGTGCTGGGAGAAATGCGTCGGAGAGCCGGGACTGGTCCGGACGGCCACTTTGTGTGAGTTTGCCGGACATTTCCGGCCGGCGGCACGGGGATCTCCAGCGAACAATGAGATTTTCCGGCATGGTCATGTAGCAGGCTAACGTAGCTACCCGTCGGTACCGGAACCACGCCGATCCGTCGCCGTTTCGGTAGGCTACGGATCGATTGAACGCGACCCAAGTGGCACAACTTGGGATCACTCTTGTTGTTCGTGTGTGAGTTCACCCCGGCTTTGCTCCCTTCACCGGCGCGGTGGCCGGCCGGATCGCCGGAGCACCGACGTAGTACGGCAGGTGTGGACGTGTGGAAGGCTTCCCGGCTGCTGCATTTGGGATTACAAGCTGGAGATCGGATTGGTTTGCGCGGGAGTGATCGGAGGTTGCTCTTGTGGATGGGGAAAGTCTGCCGTGTGATACGAGCTGGCCTGTTCTACCTCCCCGGCCGAAATTGATCATCATTTCGGATGATTTCTCGACCATGTTGCGATCTGCATCGAGTATTTGGTGGAAAGATGAATTGGATTGAGATTCTCGAAAGTTTTTATCACTGTTCGGATTTAGGAAGTTCGTCCAGGAAGAGGTCAAAGTTGGCTCGCTGGGTGTGTGGTACTACTCTCTGCCAAACGAGACGATCAAATCAAAATTCGAGCACAACAAATTCGTGAATTCAACACTTGTAAAGTCGGAATTGCGAACAATCGAACGTTTGAAGAATTGAAAGACCATCAAGAAGATGAGAAATTGAAAGTTTGCTTTCACCAAACTTAGTGATCACCAGTCAGCTGCATGGGCTCGGTTCATGGTGAGCCTGCCTTTTTGTCCCTTGAATTGGCGTCTCATTTGCAAACTTACAAACTCGAATCATGATGATCTTAACACATTCGAACAGATGAAACATAATCGGCAGCATCTGCTCATGGAAAAGGTTGACTAACAGCAACAGATCACACGGCATACACACCAACGCATAGCAAGTCCATATTTGGATGATAGGTTCTTGGCTGGGCTGTACAGGTGCTCCATCAACGATCAGCCATACCATCACCATGGATTGATTTCATTTCATGAATTCATGGGATTGGAGTTAACACAGTCATGTGATTAACCGCCAGACATCATTATTTCACCTTGATGCACCAGTTATAACACGGTAGTTGACAATTCTACCGTCCACATCACTCCACCTTGTGCTAGAGCATCCCATCTTTATTGGCTCGTTTTAGTGGCATCCCAAATCCATCTCCGCAAACAACTTGCTATATATCTGCAGCATCACTAATTTGCAAAGAATCAAACGTTTGAACGGGTGAAAGGGTACTATCTAGAAAATGAGGATTTGCAAGTTTGTTTTTCACCAAACTGAGTGGGTACCAAGCAGCTGTATGGTCTCGGTTCATCATGAGCCTGCCTTTTCGTGGAGATCTTGACATGTCATTTGCAAATTCAGCAACTCGTTTCATGGAGATCTTGAAACATTCAAGGAGATGAAACCCAAATCTGCATCATCAGATCATGAACAGGAATTATCAACAGCAACAAATCATACGGCACATACAGATCAATATGATGGATGGAGGCCTTCTTGGCAGGGGCTGTGCAGGTGTGGAATCAGCTCGGCCATACACATGAGTGAGCTTCATGATCGCCATGGATCGATTTCATTTCATTAATTCATGGGATTGGAGTTACCATACAGCAATGTAATTAACCATGTAAAGATCATTCTTTCACTTGAGCACCAGTTATAAACCCATGATTGAAAATTGTACCGTCCACATCACTCCACCTTGTGCTAGGCCATCCATCTTTATTGTCTCGTTTTAGCATATCAAAATGCAATTGTCACGGAGCGTAATCCTCCCAAACAACTTGCTATCTGTAGCATCACTACATATTGTTTGCAGAATTAGTTTGGAGTTTGCAGCGGAGAAACACATGCCCGGTGAAAACTTGTGTACCCTCTGCAGCTCGGTTTTGTGCCGGAAACAGAGTAGGAACTAGCAACGTGGCTGGTGACCGTGGTGAGTGCAAGTGGCTGGGAGCAAAAGTGGCGCCGGGCATGGTGCATCACATATGTTGGATCACTATTTCACGGTGCTTCTAGCATGCATCGATCTTCATCGTCTGGGTAATCAAATGATTATGTCCCAGCGTGTCTTTGTCACTCAAGTATTATTATTTTTATGAATCGCACCATGTTAATACAAAGGGAGCCGGACCCCAAACATCCCAAACATCAGAATGAACTAAATCAAAAGGTCGCTGAGATACAGACGCACTGGTAGGATATGGAAGCTGAATCTGTTTGCCTAACCTACAACCCTGACACGAATGTAAAGACACATCTCACAGAGCCGGACCCCGAGACCCATGACGAACTAATGACGATAGCAGGAGCCACAAAGGTGACCCGGCCGATGATGCCACTGCTGAAAGAACCAGTGTGGAAGCGGCAAATGCAGGAGAGCGGCGAGATGATGTCGGCGGAAGGCAGGCTTGATCTAACTCCCGAGAGGCCGGGACTCAAGGCTGCGAGGCCCAGCTCCAACCGAGGGCCTGTGCGGCGGTCTGAACAGCACAGAAATCAGCGTCAAGAATGACGCGACAACCCGAAATCGAGTAAGCTCTAGCGAAAACGGGTTCATCTTAAGGTTAGGAACATGAGAAACATCAGGAACAGAGAAAGATGAAGTAGAAAGGGTGCCTCGGTGGAAACGGGAGAGAGGAACCATCAGCCGTGATAACACGGACGGGAGAAATAAAGAGCAGAAAGAGCTGAAAGGATAGAAGGCAGAAGTCATATGAAAAGAAGCTCCAGAATCCAGATACCACGGGGATGACGTACGTGCGTAGAAGGTGGTGGTCGCGCGGTGCCGAGAGGAACGGACGAGAACCGGCGGTACCGTCGAAGAGAGAACTGTAGCGGCGAAGCGAATCACGAAGACCCACGGATAATGTCACGATCGGGCCGGCGCAACGCGGACGAGCTGAGAAGAACCGCCTGCCGGCGAGCAAGCTTATCAGGTCTTGCGCGTAAGTGGGGTCC
This sequence comes from Lolium multiflorum, assembly GCA_030979885.1. NCBI lineage: Eukaryota > Viridiplantae > Streptophyta > Magnoliopsida > Poales > Poaceae > Lolium > Lolium multiflorum. Next base: position 49,425 of record JAUUTY010000639.1, on the reverse strand, counting down.
TCCTCCGGCAGCCGGAGACGTCGTGGCCAGCCTTGCCACCGAAGGCGCGAGGAGGACGAGGACCACGGGGGCTGCTGAGGCCGACTCGGCCCTGGACCGGCGGGTGGGAAAGTAACGGTGGTGCTGGAGACCGCAACGAAGCGGACGGCACAGGAGAACCACCAGCAGCAAGTGCAGAGGGAACCGCAAGAAGACCAGCACCACGAAGACGAGTCTCCTCTGCGCGCAGCTCAGCAAGTACCTCAGAGAGCGGAACACGACCACGGGCAAGCAGGCGGGCACGACGCGGCTCAAACTCCGTGCGGGCGCGACAGAATTCAAAAACACGCTGAAACTCCAGATCCGCGCGCACGGTCAGACAGCGGGACGGGTGCCACACAGTGCGAAGAGAGTCAGGCGACGCCAAATAACAGCACTCCGAGTATAGAACTCGTCAATAGTAGAATCACCTGCTGAAGATCATGCTCTGACGAACCACGGACGAGATAAGAGCATCCCCCGGACGGTTGATAGCGGCCCGAAGAGAAAAGCGGGCGGCGGCGGTGGGAAGACTCATGAACTCGGCGGCATACTGAGTGAGAACAGCAGCAGCACGAGCATCATCATCGATCCACGAGTGTAGTCGGTCGGATCCAGCCCGTGGTCGCAACTTTCCGGTCATAATCAGCCGAGAAACGTGTCGGCACTCTTGGCTGCATCGCTTGTCCTCTGAGAAGCATCGGGGGCAAGGGAAACGGGCGTCGATGCGTGGCGCCGTAGGAGCAACGTGGCGGACAAGGGACCTCGCAGCACGCCCCAAAGGCGAAGACCCGCGCATGTGGACGCGCATAAAGGCAGCGAAATCAGGGTAATTCGCGCCATCAAAAGTCACCGGGCAGCGAGAATCGCAACATAACCCGACGAGGAAGACATGGCTGTCGAATTTTTTTTTGTTTTTTTGTTTTTTTACGAACTAACGGGCCGAGCCCGAGCCGAGCCGAGGCTGGATCAGCCAGTTCAAATCAGGCCGAATCGAAACGATCGGAATCGATCGGAAGATCGATCGAAAACGACCAGAGGCCGAAGATCGGAGACAGCGCCCGTCGAAACGACAGAGCAGGCAGCGTGCGACTAGAGGCGCAGCGGCCGGACCAATGACGGTATGGAGCTTGACAACAGCCGGCAAAGCGAGCCTGGCGGCAGGTATGCCAGCCCAGCCGAAGCAGCCGGCGGCCGGAGGCGAGTGGCAGCAACAAGCCGGCAGAGAGCGAGAAACATGGGAGAAGCAATCGACGGCGGAGTGAGAGAAGGCAGCCGGCGTGTCCGGCGCAGATGCCAAGCGGGTGACGCGCGATGCGAAAAAAAGAAGTACCTACGATACCATGATAGGAGAATAATCTGTGTTGTATTACTGGAGGCCAAAAGACCACAATATATAGTACAATGTACAGGTGCAATATGCAAAAGGGCCCCTAACATATGGGCAAAATATAATACACACATATCTACTCTAACAAATACATCTACCCAAAATGGTGAACTATGCACATCCCCTCCATCTCCCCCTACTCATTATTTTAAGTAATTTGTAGCCAGAATTTTCGCATCGTTTGGCCTAGGGAGGCTCGGCTTGGCTCAGTCGCGTCTAACCGACCATTCACTAATTGTTTGTTGTTTGCTTTTTTACTTTGTATTGCTGCATGTGACAAGAGGAGCAGTTAGTTTTCAGCATGTCATGTTAGACACCTTTTACAGGTTAGGTTTTGGATAGTTCTCGGAAAACATTGTCCCGCCACGGCTCATGTGCCACAAAGACCGAGGTCACTCGAGAAGTAGCGGAAAATAGATTGATTCCGATCCTCTATCAAGTTTTGTTCGTGCTTGTGATCACGAGTGGTTGGTTATAAATGGTTTTCTATGTACCACATATTTACATGCATATTCCACTGAATTAGATCACAATTTCATTCCAAGGCCCAACATATGACATGTGGTAATACATGACATAAGGTTGGTGTATGATTCATATACACACTGTAACAATCAAACCGCATGCATGTTTCATATGTTGTCACATGAGTGTACACTCTTGAATGCAGGTCTTAGAACACATCAATTATCGAGATAATCACACTATCAGGTCCATATGGGTTTATGTCACTCAAGCACACTATCTTTCTTAAAAGGGCGGTACATTAATGCAACATGACAAAATATTAAAATGTTGACCCCCCCTAGAAAAATCACCAACAACTCATATACTCATTAAATTTGACGACTTTGGGCAAGAATTTAAGTAGGTGGAGCCACATGTGTCCTAGAGACAGTTCATATATCATTACCAACTTTTAACTTTTACCGCTACCTGTGGCATGTGTATTAATTAATTTCTAGTATTATCCAATAATGCATCTTCTATGTGTTAGGCGTTGCCATATGTTTGGGAAACATTGTCCCACCATGGATCATGTTCCCCGAGGACCATCTATTGATTTCTATCCTATATAAGCTTTGTTCACTACTTAATTTTGATCAAGAGAGTAATTGGTTATAGATGGTTATATATATATATATATTGGATATTTACATGCATATTACTTCTAGTCTTCCACGATGTGTAGACCATCATTCCACAACATACGCCGCCCACGGTAAGATAAGTGCCACAAAATATTGCCATTGAAGATACGTGTCACAAAGGAGGAGTGACATGATTGACATGTGCATAGGCTATAACTCATGTAATTTTGTATGAAACCCCCAGTATCAAGCATGGCGCCCTCCTACGCAAACATGCTTGAAAATAGACAAACTTTCTGTGGGTGCAGTTTTTCTTCACCACATGGGCTATACAGCTATTTACGTGGAGTAATGCACGTCCTTTCAACACATTTATAATGGATTCTTTGGTTCGAAATGACGAAGTAATGGCACTCAATTATTATCAACCTGATTGTGATCTATTTTTTTTGTTGGCGAGGATTGCATTAGAGAACCTTCTTCTAATATGCCATGAACTATAGATAGATCAGAATCATTGAGTGAGTACATAAGAAGTGATCCACTTTGTTACATGGTTTTAGCTTGCATCAATCACCAGAATAATCAAATTGTTAGGTCCATATGGGTCAACGTCACTTATACCTGGGCATGTGTCGGGCCGGTCCATGCTTCGGGCTAGGCCAAAGAAAGCTCGAGGTAGGAAAACTAGGCATGGGCCCTGCCAAAAAGCCTGAAAACCCGTCGGGACGGTAGGCCGCGGGCTAGGCCGCTTCCTTATTTTGTCATTTTGCACTACACGGCCCGGCCATTAGGCCAATATTTTAAAGCCGAGGCCCGAAATTTCAGGTCGGATCTTGGGTTGGGCTGCCCATGGCTAAGTATAATGTCACCCATGCACCAAGTATTTTTTAAGTGTGCGCTATATTAGTGCACCTAGCCGTTAAATTGTCAACCCCCCCCCCCCCAACACGCATACACCCTCTTTTAAACTTTACCGCCACTTGTGACAGAAGGAGTAATTAATTTCTAGTATTAAGCAATAATGTGTATTCCATATGTTAGCCTTTGGCACATGTTTGCTAAACATTGTGCCACTATGGCTCGTGTTCCCCGAAGACCATTTACTAATTTTTATCCTAAATTAGCTCTTTGTTCACTACTTGATTGTGATCAAGGGAGTGATTGGGTGTATATGGTTTTTCTATATGTATGATATTTACATGCATATGAGTTTAGACCACCATTCCACAACATGCGCCGCCCACGGTAAAATATGCGCCACAAAAGATTGCCATTGAATACACGTGTCATGAAGGAATCCAATATTGACATGTGTATAGTCTACAATTCATGGAATATTGTACAAAATCCCAATCTCTAGCATGGCACCCTCCTATTCAAGCATGCTTTACAAGAGATAATCTTTCTATGGGTGCAAAAAAAATCACCAGCGTGGGCTATACCACCAATTATGTGGCATACCGTATAGCATTTCAAAACATGTCTAGGGATTCCTTAGTTCGAACCAATGAAGCAATGAAACTCGGTCATTATCAACCTGAATATAACCATTTTCTGTCGGCAAGGATTGCAACATAACACCTTTTACTTCTGATAGGCCATGAATTATAGATAGGGAAGAATAGTTCTAAGCAAGTACATAGTTATAACATTTTTTTTGAGGGTGAAACAGTGGGGAAAATCCCCACTGCAATTTTTATTATTATTTAATAGCTAAAGAGTTACAGGGGCACATAGTTATAACATAGTTGCTAAGTTCTATTGTTAGAATTATATCTATCATGACTATGTTTAGAGTACTTTGATCCCAGCTTACAATGCTTTTACAATAACTTGATCAAGATTGTGTTGGCTACATGTCACCTCAAAAATTATTTTTGTTATCACTTACCTACTCGAGGACGAGCAGGAGTTAAGCTTGGGGATGCTGATGCTGATACGTTGCAAACGTATCTATAATTTTTCATGCTACATGCTTGTTTTACACCAATTTATATATGTTTTGCTTACACTTAGTTGCACTTTTATATATTTTCCGGCACTAACCTATTGACAAGATGCCGCAGTGTTAGTTTTCTGTTTTCTATTGTTTTGTATTTCAGAAAAGTTGTACATGAAATACTCTCGGAATTGGACGAAACAAAAGCCGAAGATCTTATTTTTCCGTAACGAAGACGAAGTCCATAGGGGGGACGAAGAGGCACCACAGGGCGGCCAGACCAGGCCCTAGCCGCGCCTAGGGGTGGTATGGGGCCCCTGGCCTCCACTGACCTTGCACTTCCGCCTATAAATGCCTCCCGACGCGTGAACCCTAAATCAATAAACCTCCGCCCACGAAAAGTTCCGTAGCTCCGCCGCCGTCGAAAACAAGATCCGGGGGACGGAAGTCTCTGTTCCAGCACCCTGTCGGGACGGGGAATTCCCCCGGAGCCATCTCCATCGACTCCACCGCCATCTCCATCGTCGTTGCTGACTCCCATGATGAGGAGTGAGTAGTTCTCCCCCGAGGCTGGGGGCTTTACCGGTAGCTATGTGGTCTATCTATCTCTCCATGTATGATCTTTATGTGATCATGAGCTTTGTAATCTAGTTGAATAAGTAGATGCTATTCTTCAACTATTGTGTTACTCAAGTGGTTTTATTATGTGATCTCCGGGGACACCTTGTCCAACGGTGTGAAGGTGACAGTGTGCACACCGTGTTTGTTTCTTAAGCTTAATTTACAAAAATACTTATGAATTGTTGTGACTAGTTAGTACCATCTTTGTATGCTTAAGGTGATAGTGTGGGGCGTCCATAGATTGGGAATGCGAACTTTAAGGAGTGCTTATGCATCCCTACGCAGTGAATTTGTGTTTGTTATCAAACCGAAGAGTGGTTCAGAGTAGCATAGTGAAGTGATAATATCTATGTATTCAATTATGGTATCATTGTTGAGAGTGTCCACTAGTGAAAGTATGATCCCTAGGCCTTATTTACAAGCATTGAAACACCGTTTACAACTAGTTTTGCTACATGTTTGCATGCTGCCATTTTTATTTCAGATTACAATTACCACTCATAATCATCCATATTACTTGTATTTCACTATCTCTTCGCCAAACTAGTGCACCTATACACCTGAAAAGTGTACTAGGTGTGTTGGGAACACAAGATACTTCTTGTATCGTAATTGCAGGGTTATGAGAGGATATCTTTGACCTCTACCTCCTTGAGTTCGATAAACCTTGGGTGATCCACTTAAGGGAAACTTGTTGCTGTTCTACAAACCTCTGCACTTGGAGGCCCAACACTGTCTACAAGAATAGAAGCGTGCGTAGACATCAGCAGCACGCGGGAACGAGTCCATGCAAGTGAGCGTCGTGATCATCGTGCGCAGCTGCAGGGGAAGAAGACGGAGTTGTATCATGCAACATCTCTAGGTGAGCACCACGTCCAGTGCCTGCACCATGGTTAGGCAACAAAAGCGGAGAGTACGCAACATCATCAAATTGAATAGAGGATGAATGCATAGGTGGTGACTCGACCGATGATGCCGGTGGGTTGGCAAAGGGAAACAAGTTTTCATCAAAGTCAACATCTAGAGATATATAGACACGATTAGTGGGACACACGAAGACACTTGTAGCCTTTATGAACGGAACTATAGCCAAAAAAAGACACACTCTTTGGACCTATATTCTAGCTTACACTTATTGTATGGGCGTAGATGTGGCCAACAAGCACACCCAAACACTTTGAAAAATGTATAATCAGGTAATTTATCTAAGAGAAGTTCAATGGGTTCTTCATGTCTAGAACACGAGTGGGAGTACGATTGATAAGAAAACATGCAGTGGAGAAGGCATCACACCATAATCGAAAAGGAACATATGCACGTGCCATAAGAGTGAGACCAGTTTCAACAATATGTCGATGCTTACGTTCGGTAGAGCCATTATGCTGATGTGTATGAGGGCATGCAACCCGATGAGCAACCCCAAGCTGCTGAAAGAAGGTGTTAAGATTGCGATATTTGCCTCCCCAATCAGACTGAACACTAATAATTTGGCGTTGGAGAAGGCGTTCAACATGTTTTTGAAATTGAACAAAGACATTAAACACATCAGATTTACGCTTAAGAAGTTAAAGCCAAGTAATGCGACTGTAAGCATCAATAAAACGGACATAATAAATATGACCACTAACTAAGGTCTGGGCTGGACCCCATACATCTGAAAACGCAAGTTCTAGAGGATGTTTGACTTCACGACTAGACTCAGAAAAGGGGAGCTAATGGCTCTTGCCTTGGTGACAGACATCACACGCTGCTAAATCTTTATTATTATACATACTAGGAAGCTCATGACGACGTAGAACATGACGAACAATAACGGCGACAGGATGACCGAGACGAGCATGCCACTGCAACGACGAATCACGAACTCCACTGAAAAAACCGAGAGGCGTCAGGCGACTCCAAGCGTTAGAGACCATGGCATAGGCACCCGCTAAGAAGAACGTCCCTCGTGGCCTGACCCTTAATGAAAAGATCAAAAGGGTGAAATTCACAAAACACATTATTATCATATGTGAGTTTTGGAACGGGAGGGAGATTTCTAGTGGCATGAAAAGGTCAAAAGGATGAAATTCTCAAAACATAGTAGGAACTCTAAGAACATAACGAAGATGAAGATGTTGTTGTCACCAGATTTTGGCCAAATCAGGAGATGGGCCGTAAGTGAAGATGGGCTTTGAAGATTACACGTGGAGCATCTTCGAAGCGGCCTTGCGCTAAGAGTTTGGGCTAAATTGCCCAGTGTATCTGTAATATTATTAGATCGTATCATGTTTAGAATTAACAGATAGAGTCTGCCGTGCACGGTTAGGTGCACGCCTCAATTAGAAAGTCCCTTGGACTATAAATATGTATCTAGGGTTATCGGAAAAGGAGGACAATCACGTTCACAACAAACACAAATCGGGCGCATCGCCACCCCTTCCTTCGAGGGTTCTCTTAGGGTAAAGCATCATGCTGCCTAGATCGCATCTCGCGATCTAGGCGGCACGAGGGCTACTGCTCGTGCCGAAGCGTTGTTGATGGCGAGCGCACTATTTATCCTCAGGTGTTTGGGCTTGCATTGGTGCTCGTGCATACATGCGTGGCAATGCCGTCCCTCGACACCTAGCTGCCCTTACACCTATACGGGTGTAAGGGGCGCATCTGCCTGTTCGTTACTTTGTAGATCCGATACGGTATAGTTGCTCCCTTGCTCCGCGAGGATTAGTTTAATACATAGTTAGGCCTTATCTTGGGGTCGGACGTCCGGTAGTGCGTTAGGTGTTGTTTACCGTCCTACAAGGGATGTTCCGGGAATCAACGTTATGTTGGTTTTTAGGCCTCTCGTAGGGGTAGTTTGCATCATCTCTCGTATCTGCTAGGCCCGATCACACGTAGGACGTTCCGGTTATGCGGTGAAAACCCTAAACTGTCGTAGATCGCTTTAGCTTTGTTTTGATCAAGCAGGATCCCCATGTCATTGCAAATCCAATGTGAACCATGGGGCGATCGGCTCTTTGGGCCGATCCACAGGGCAACCTGAGAGCCGATAGGGCTCGTATTTAATGTTTACGTGTCTACCATGCAGGAACAATCGAAGCACTCTAACACCTTCCTGATCGGGTCTTCGGGTGGCACGCCTAGCAACCGCCAGGACGTGGGTGGAAGACTTGCGGGACGACGCGAGGTGCCGGGTCCACTAAGCGGCCTTGGGAGCCTCCGGGCTCTTCGTGTTGCTTAACCATTGCCCGCCGGTGGGTTTTGGCAGTAACACATTACCGCACGCCGTGGGACATCTTAACAACATCCACGTCAACACGACACCCGAGATGGCGAGAGGAACAGATCACATGGATCTTCCTGCATAACACAAGAAGAAATGCGATGAACTGAAGGCCATCTGTGAAGCTGAGCTCATCGGCTCCTTTGCGAAAGCCCGTCGCACGGCATCAAGGTCAAGGGACACACGTTCGTCTCCTGGCGTCAATATGGTGGATCTCAGCCACTCTATAAAGCCAGGGTTCTCCTTTGGTGTCAATATGGCAGGGCTTGTGATCCAGCACGGACAAAGCAGAAGCAGCCACTCTCGTGGCAAGGACAAAAAGGAGGCCGTTCCACGCGACCGGCCCCGAGGATGGTGATAGACGATACCTACCGAGGAGGAGGTGAGAAGCATACGGTATCAACGCCCACTCTCGGTGCATCTCCTCAACAAATACGAGCAGCAATACGACCAACGTCGACGCTACGACGAAGACGGACGAAAGATATCGTCGGTCGGATGCGGCGGACAGGAGGGTATCCCCGACACGACGAAATAACGACAGTCGAGCCTCACGCTAGAGGAGGTCAAGGGAGCAAGACAACATGGATAAACAACTGGAGCTGTCCTTTCTTCAAACATTCCTGGACTCAGGAATGAGCCGATTGCCAACAATCGGGAAGCGCGAGTGCACATCAAAGGAGAAGGGCAAATGAAGTTTCAGCGTTCGGCGTCTAGGACCTCTCCACCTCATAAGAAACAAGTGGTCATCTCAAGAGGAAGACTTTGAGGAGTCAGATGGAGAATAAGACAAGTATCCGACAAGGTGGTGATGACTCGACCATTCTAAGCGTAGGGTGCGGCGGTGCGAAACTGGAAGAAGCCGAGCACGGTACCTGTAACGTTGCGAAAAGCGCGGCCCGATCTGGCGAAAATTCAACAAACAATGGAGACAAAGCGCGCCCGCCAAAGAAAGTATGGCGCCCTAAGCGAGACGAAAGCGATGCACGCATCGGCTAATGCGATGTAGAAGCATCGCGACACAAGCATGGTGTTCATACTCCCGCCGAAGTTTCGCGCTCCAAACGACGAAGGTATCGTGGCTCAATTCGACTGCGGTCCACGACCGATTATCTTTGAGAAGCCACGAGATAGAAGCTATAGGCACTTGAAAGCCCTATACTTGAGGGGTTACATCAACGGGCAGGCCTCGGCAAGATGTTGGTTGACACGGAGCGGCAACATAATGCCGTATTCCATGCTACGACGTTTGAGGCATTCCAGCGATGATCCGATCAAGACCAACATCACATTAAGCGACTTCAACGGCCGGGCGTCAAGCGAAGGTGTTCTGAATGTAGAGCTTCTGTAGGCCGGAAAACCATACCCTCTTGCGTTCTTCATCGTCACAGCAAAAGCAATTACGCCGTCCTATTAGGAAGGGATCCATGCAAACTGTTGCATTCCATCTACAATGCACCAATGCATCATACGATGGGATGGAGATGAAGTGGAAGTCGTTCGGGCGGATGACTCAATCGAGATATCGTTAGCTGCCATGCGTGTGGGAAGCCAGAACCGCGCTCTGGAATCAGTTTAGAGGTTGTGGGCGCATCGAAGCTTGAAAAATGGGGTAAGGCTGGTTTATCCACCGGCCTAACGGGAGTAGCAAGTTCAAGACATTGGACGTACGTGGCAAGGCCGATCACCGAGATCGGCCCTCAAAAAATGAAAAGCAAAGGATCTTATCTCCGGCATGCCACGTAGCTACAGTGGAAATCCGAGAAGTTGCAAACCATCGTCAAGCATTGCAATGAGAAAGGCCTCTCGCAATCGGCCAAAATTATCCTCAACATGCGTTTGTCGTGTTCAACGTTGATCCAACAGATGCTGAAGAGCGATACCATCAAATACGACGGAGATCGGCTGGGGGCACATAGAGGATAGAACACGAGGATACGGAGTTTGGAGCAATTCAGGATGTATTCTCGATAAAGTGGGAGCCGTTACACGAGTAAATCGGCCGTAGAAAATTTCAAATTTCAAAAAAACCTTTAAGAGCAGCCGATGCGCAGACATCGACTCAAGGATAAAAAGCCGGTGCGTGGTCATCGACTCAAGAAGCCCGATGGAGTAGTTATCAAATTACATGGAGGAACTCCTCCTTGGCGAGCCATCAGGTGCAGCAGTACTGGCAGGAGCATCGCTTGTGGCGTCCAACATTACCTTGGCCCATTTAAAGCCACTGATGTTTTTCTGCAAGATTGAGGATTGCAACCCTGACTAACAACAAGAGCAGCATAAACTTGCAAGTCAGGTTAAGGATGGGCCCGACGAAAGGAACATACTTCCTCTAGGACCGTGAGGCGCCGATGATGAAGCAATCGGCTGTAGCATTTGCCTGAGGACTTGGTCAAGGTGGCAACTTGGTAGACATTACCTTCAGAGGATGTTACGACCAGAGTTGGGAAGGACGTCAGTTCATCAAACACCCCCACTAGCAGTTGCGTTAGCCTCCCAAGAGGATGAGCCGATCGATCGAAGGGCGGGCGAGGCGAAAAAGCTCGGGGCGGCACGCCTGAAATTTCTTTCGCCTAGAACCGATTGTTGGATCGGCTGATTCTGCCCTACAACTTGGAGGCCGATGGCCCATCTGGCTGGCCCACTATGGTCCTCACCCGATCGAGGCTCGGGGGGCGTTGCGAATGATCCTTTGCGTAGGAAGCCGATTCTTGTCGAATCGGCGCAGCGTCACAACTTGTCGAGGAATGGTGCGATGCTGCAAAATTATCGGTTCAAAGTGCAAGACGATTCGACGGCCCGAGCTCTATCGAAGACACACGCCAACCGGGTTACCGGCTTATTGCTGGATTGGCCAGTGGTCAGCTTCTGATATCGCGTCCAACGGAGGAAAGGCGATCGGCGGGTTGGCCCTGCATGATAGCTCTCTCAGATGTGACTGAGCTTGGGTCTAGTCGTTTGAATTACGTGCCCCCATCACCGTTTTCACCTCGGCTGAGGCTTGGGGCAACAGCTGGCCTCGCGGATGCTCTATTTTTTAGAAGCCGATTGGAGAGTCATCGGTTGGTCCTGCAACGCAATTCCTCTCAAAGGCGATGAGTTCTTGGAAGGTCCATCATCACCGATGGAGAATGGACTCTGGGCTGTCGGTTGCTATAAAGGAACGAGCAGGGGATATCTGTACTACGGGGGTCTCGGTTTCAACGGCAAGTTGTTTTAGAGGCGTTTTAAGACTCTTTTGAAGGCATTGGCCTGCCTCACTGTCCATCAGGGCTCCAGATCGTCGGTCGAAAAGGTGAAGGATAGATCGTGGGGGACCGATGCATGGAAATCGGCTCGTTGAGCATTGACCGAGTTGACAATCGGCAGACTTCGGTACGAAGGACGATCGGCTAAATTATCATAAAGGAAATCAGCAAAATCAAATTGGGAAATTCTTCATTGATGAGCGAGATTTCTTACATAAGAGATTGCTCTCAAAAGGATGTCCTAGGGGATACATTGCCCATCTACTACTACGGCCTAGGCTAAGATCCTATCTAGGGGCCGTTGCTGCCCTCGTCGTCGTCGTCACCATCATCGCCATCGTCGGCGCTGCTCCCGGCCGGCTCGTCATCACTGCCGTAGCGGCCGCCGACAGGACCCTCGTTGTCCTCGTCCTCCTCGTCAGCGTCGTCCTCATCGCTGTCGAAGTCGCTGAGGTTCCCGGGCCAGGGGCAGTGGCGCTTGGCCGGCGGCTCGTCGGAGGAGCTATCGTCCTCCTCCTCCTCCTCCTCCTCCTCCTCCACCTCCTCGGAGGAGGTGACACCCTCCCAGGGAAGGTCGTCGTCGCTCCCTTCCTCCGCTGCCCCGTTGGCGAGGCAACGGAGGACGCTCTCCCCATCGGTCAGGACTGGTCGTCCTCGACCAGATGGAGAAAGTTGTTCGGCTCGTCCGGCGATAGGCGCGACGGATGTTGGCGCATGGAGCATGATGTCTACGTTCCCCCTCCTTTCTGTAGGCGGTGTTGGGCCTCCAAGAGTAGAGGTTTAGTAGAACAGCGACAAGTTTCCCTTAAGTGGATCTGCCAAGGTTTATCGAACTCAGGAGGAAGAGGTCAGATATCCCTCTCATGCAACCCGTAATCACAAAGCAAGAAGTCTCTTGTGTCCCCAGCACACCAAATACACTTTTCGGTGTATAGGTGCACTAGTTCGAGCGAAGAGATAGTGAAATACAAGTAATATGGATGTATATGAGTGGTAATGGCAATCTGAATAAAATATGGCAGCGAGTAAACATGCAACAAAACAGTAAACAAACGGAGATTCGATGCTTGGAAGCAAGGCCTAGGGTGCTTTCACTAGTGGACACTCTCAACAATGATCACATAATAGGACTACTCTACACTCTTTTGTTGGATGATGAACGCATTGCGTAGGATTACACGAACCCTCAATGCCGGAGTTAACAAGCTCCACAATGCAATGTTCATATTTAAATAACCTTAGAGTGCAAGATAGATCAACATAATTACACCAAGAACTAACATAGCATGCACACTATCACCATCATGCATATGTAGGAGGAATAATACACATCAATACCATCATAGCAATAATTAACTTCATAATCTACAAGAGATCATAATCATAGCCTATGCCAAGTACTCACACGGTGCACACACTATCACCATTACACACGTGGAGGAATAGAGGAACTTTAATAACATCACTAGAGTAGCACATAGACGATATTCAACTAGATCACATAAAGAGAGATGAACCACATAGCTACGGCGGAGCCCTCAGCCCCGGGGGTGAATTACTCCTCCTCATCTTAGGCAGCGATGGCGGTGAAGATGGCGGTGGACGCGTGGAGACGACTCGGGGGCAATTCCCCGTCCGGCGGGTGCGAGAGAGAGTTGTCCCCGAATCTTGATTTCGCGATGGCGGCTGCGGTTCTCGTCATCAGGTCTCCGTCGGGGTTTTAGGTCGGGAGGCTTAAATAGGCGAGGAGGCGGGGAGGGGCGAAGGGCGACGACACCATAGGGTGGCGCGGGCGGCCTACAGCGCCACCCTATCATACAGGGCCCACAGGGCCCTCGGCGGCTCTCGGGTGTTACGGATGCTTCAGGCAAAATAGGAACACAGGCGTTGATTTCGTCAATTCGAGAATATTTCGTTACTAGGATTTGAAACCAAAAAAAGGAACTGGCACATCGGCATCTTGTTAATAGGTTAGTTCGAGAAAATGCACGAATATGACATAAAGTGTGCATAAAACATGTAGGTATCATCAATAAAGTAGCATGGAACATAAGAAATTATCGATGAGACGTCATCATCCCCAAGCTTAGTTCTGCTCGTCAGAGCAGGTAAAGCGATAACAAAGATAATTTCTTAAGTGACATGCCATCAACCTTGATCATACTATTGTAAGCATATGAGATGAATGCAGAGATTTGAAGCAATGATGAAGATAATGAGTAAACAAATGAATCATATAACAAAGACTTTTCATGAATAATACTTTCAAGACAAGCATCAATAAGTCTTGCATAAGAGTTAACTCATAAGCAATAAATTCTTAGTAGAAAGCTTTGAAACAACACAAAGGAAGATATAAGTTTCAGCGGTTGCTTTCAACTTTAACATGTATATCTCATGGATAATCGTCAACACAAAGTAATATAACAAGTGCAATGGTAAACATGTAAGAATCAATACACAGTTTACACAAGTGTTTGCTTCTAAGATAGAAAGAATAGAGTAAACTGACTCAACAATAAAGTAAAAGAATGGTCCTTCAAAGAGGAAAGCATCGGTTGCTATATTTGTGCTAGAGCTTTGATTTTGAAAACATATAGAGAGCATAAAAGTAAAGTTTTGAGAGGTGTTTGTTGTTGTCAACGAATGGTAGCGGGTACTCTAACCCCCTTGCCAGGCAAACCTTCAAAAAGCGGCTCCCATTTTATTTTGTTTTTGGGTGGCACTCCTTCCAACCTTTCTTTCACAAACCATGGCTAACCGAATCCTCGGGTGCCTGCCAACAATCTCATACCATGAAGGAGTGCCCTTTTATTTTAGTTTTATTATGATGACACTCCTCCCCACCTTTGCTTTCTCAAGCCAGCTAGCAGATCCTTCGGGTGTCCAACAATCAAACCATGGAGGAGTGTCTATTTTTGTTAATTAATTTGGGTCGGAATCCCATTGCCAGCTCTTTTGCAAAATTATTGGATAAGCGGATGAGCCACTGGTCCATTGGTGAAAGTTGTCCAACAAGATTGAAAGATAAACACCACATACTTCATCATGAGCTATAAAACATTGACACAAATAAGAGGTAATAACTTTTGAATTTGTTTAAAGGTAGCACTCAAGCAATTTACTTTGGAATGGCGGAGAAATACCATGTAGTAGGTAGGTATGGTGGACACAAATGGCATGAATATTGGCTCAAGTATTTGGATGCATGAGAAGTATTCCCTCTCGATACAAGGTTTAGGATAGCAAGGTTATTTGAAGCAAACTCAAGTATGAAATGGTGCAGCAAGACTCACATATAAACATATTGTAAGCATTATAAGACTTCACATCGTCTCCTTGTTGTTCAAACACCTCAACCCAGAAAATATCTAGACTTAGAGAGACCAATCATGCAAACCAAATTTTAACAAGCTCTATGTAATTATTCATTAATGGGTACAAGGTACATGATGCAAGAGCTTAAACAAGATCTATATGAGCACAACAATTGCCAAGTTTCACATTATTCAAGACATTATACCAATTACTACATGTAGCATTTCCCGTTTCCAACCATATAACAATTAACGAAGGAGTTTCAACCTTCGCCATGAAAATTAAAAGCTAAGAACACATGTGTTCATACGAACCAGCGGAGTGTCTCTCTCCCAAACAATCATAAACTTATTCAGAGAACTAAGATAACAAAACAAAAACAAAAATAAAAGCACACAGGCGCTCCAAGTAAAGTACATAAGATGTGACCGAATAAAAATATAGTTTCAAGATAAGGAACCTGATACTTTGTCGATGAAGAAGGATGCCTTGGGCATCCCCAAGCTTAGATGTGAGTCTTCTTGAAATATGCAGGGATGAACCACCGGGGCATCCCAAGCTTAGACTTTTCGTTCTTCTTGATCGTAGTATATCATCCTCCTCTCTTGACCCTTGAAAACTTCCTTCACACCAAACTTCAAGCAAACTCATTAGAGGGTTAGTGCATAATCAAAAATTCACATGTTCAGAGGTGACACAAACATTCTTTTCACTTCTGGACATTGCATAAAGCTACTGGACATTAATGGATCAAAGAAATGAATCCAACATAGCAAAAGAGGCAATGCGAAATAAAAGGCAGAATCTGTCAAAAACAGAACAGTCCGTAAAGACGAATTTAAAGCTGGCACGAGACTTGCTCAAATGGAAAAACTCAAAACTAATGAAAGTTGCGTACATATCGGAGGATCACGCTCGTAAATTGGCAGATTTTTCGAATTTTCTACGAGAACGTGCCAGATTCGTGGCAGACAGCAATGCTGTTTCTGACAGCGATCCCAAATATAACATCAACTTTGACATAGAAACTTTACTTGGCACTAAAACATGATAAGGAGAGGTTGCTACAGTAGTAAACAACTTCCAAGACACAAATATAAAACAAAGTACTGTAGCAAAATAACACATGGGTTATCTCCCAAGAAGTTCTTTCTTTATAGCCATTAAGATGGGCTCAGCAATTTTGGTGATGCACCCGCAAGAAATAGTATTTGAAGCAAAAGAGAGCTTCAAGAGGCAATTCAAAACACATTTGAGCCTAACATGCTTCCTATGCAAAAGAATCTTATACACAAATGAATTCATGAAGAGCAAAGTGGCAAGCATAAGAGGATAAAACACGAGTAACTTAAAGATTCTCAACATAAAGAGGGGAAACTTAATATTATTAAGATGCATATAACCATATTTCCCTCTCTCATAATAACTTTCAGTAGCATCATTGATGAAATCCACAATATACCCGTCACTTAAAACATTCTTATCATGGTTCATATGCATAGAAGTATCATTAATTTTGGCATAAGAAGAGTTATTCTCATTAATAGTAATTGGAGCAAGATTATTATCAAGAATTTGAACATGGTAAACAAGTTGCATATTAAAAGAATTGTTTTTGGCAAGCCCATCATAACTATGACAAGTTTCATAAGGATAATTGTAACATGTGTCATATACATCTCTATAGCAATTATCTAAACCTGAATATGTAATATCATCATTTTCACTAAAAGTAGAAGTCTCAAATATAGGATCTTCAAGCACAACATCCCCAAACTTAGGGCTTTCAATATCATCGTTTAAGGGGACATGAATAATGCTATCATCATTACTTTCATAATCAGTACCAAAGAGATTTCCAATATCAAAGGTAGTGTGCTCATTCAAATCATGATCGCTAATGTATGTAAAGGGCATAGGAAGATCATCGTATTCAGATTCATTATCACAATAATCATTAGGAGCAACATACTTACGGTTACCTAGCGTTATCTCATTCACGCGGGGATACGCCGTTACCTCTTTCTTTTTATTCTCCTTCTTCTTCTTCTTCTTCTTCTTCTTCGTTTCCTTCTTCTTCTTCTTCTCTTCTTCCTCCCTCGCTTCCTTCTTTAGGAGGAAGAGGCTTGAAGGGTGGCTTGTCCGCATAACCTGATTTACTTTTAGAAACAATAGAAGAAACTTGGGAGGATCCCTCCTTTTCATTAATTAATTGAAAACACACAGCGGTCCTATCATATTTTGGCAAGGTGTCATCTTCTAAAATATTTTGTATGTAAGTATTTGTATGGCTATTATCAATGCAATAAGAAAGACAACCATGCAGGACATCATCAATATCAAGATCGTTAATATTTAACAAAGAAATTTTTCTGAAAGATCGAGATGTCGCCTAGAGGGGGGTGAATAGGCAATTACAAACTCTTGCGGATTTGTCTTGTAAGAATGCGGAATTAAACTAATGTTTAGTTTACAAGCACAAACCCTAAATATGCTAAGCTCAACTAAGTGTGACAATGGCAACTAGAGCTAAGCAAGATAGGCACAAGATATATGTAGCACAAGTGATAGCAAGATATATGTACTTCAAGCACGATGGCTATCACAAGGAAAGAGAGCTCGGGTATAGAAATAACCGAGGCACGCGGAGACGAGGATGTATTCCCGTGTTCCCTTGCTTTGCAACAAGGTACGTCACGTTTGGAGGAGTGGAGGTCCCACGAAGGATTCCCCGCGCCACGAAGGCTCACCCTATTCTCCGAACCCACCCACGAAGGATAATGGCCCTTTCCTTATGGTTAGCTTTTCCTCCGCTCCGGAGATGGCAAGCACACAACCAGCTTCACAAGCTCCACGAAGGAGAAGCCCGGGCCTCTTCACAATCTTCTTGAAGAGATCACCGGAGCACCAATCACCAAGCCAACTAGGAGGTCTCCCTCCAAGAGTAACAAGCTCACGGTCTCTCACTCGAACAAATCGTGGTGGAGAGCTCAACACTATGCAATGATGCAAAGCAAGAACACTAGGAGGTGTTCAAGTCCTTCACCTCAAATCCCACCAAAGCAACGAATGCTAGGATGAGATTGGAGAGGAAGAACAAGGGGGAAAGTCAACCAAAGACTCCAAGATCTAGATCCCAAGAGATTCCCTCACTTAGAGAAGAAACGGTTTGGTGGAAGTGTAGATCTAGATCTCCTCTCTCAAATCCTCAAATATGAGCAAGAATGGTTGGAAACAAGGGGGAGAGCAAGTTCTTCAAATGGTAGCAATGGAGGAGAGAGAAAGAGAAGAACCAATTGCTCAAGGTGGAAGAAGGGTCTATTTATAGCTAGGAGCAAATAAAACTGTTGGGGGAGAAAAGACAAGAAAAACGGGCAAAAAACAGCTCTAGAAAGTAGCCCAGCCGGTTGCCAGGCCGGCCGACCGGCCTGGGCACTGAGGAGCCCGGTCGGTGGCCCGGTCCGACCGGCCCAGCAACCGGGCAGAGCTGGGCGCGCGCACGGGCGGCAAACTGCCACAGGCCGCGCGGGGGCGAGCGGCTGGGCCGCGTGGGCGTTGTGGCCCAGTCCGGCCAGGGCGCGCGGGGCCGTGTGGGCTGCGCAGGGCACTCGCCCGCGTGGGCCGGACGGCGGGAGGCGGCCCAGGAAGAAGTCCGGTTGGACCGGAGAAATTTGCTGGGCTGTCCGGCTGGAGGGCGTGGCCGCCGATCGGCAGTTGGGCAGTGCGTCTCGGGCAGTCGGCAAGCACGCCTCCTTTTTCTTTCTTTTCTTCTTTTTACTCTTTCTTTAATAACTTTTGCTCCCACGATTGACATGAAACCAATTTTGTTGGAAAGATAACGACGAATAGAACCCCAACAAAAGCTGGAAATATGGAGACTCCTCACATAACATTTTTAGATGATTTTAGAGAGGAGTCTCCCACCGTCAAGAAACGGTAAAGACGTCCAAACTCGAAAACGCAATAGAAGATGCATGCGGATTCCGTTTCGATGAACTTGGGCTTGTTGTAAAGCTAGCAACAAGCTCAGAACCTCACACAGAGAAACACCAGGAAGCAATAAGGATATGCAAAGTATGCAAGGGTTGAGCTCCCTAAGACGATGTGATCAAGTTACCCAACCGAAAGCCCCTCTTGATAGTGCGGCTATCTATCCTATAATCCGGTCTCCCAACAGCCACCTTGAGACCGGTAAAAGGAAAACCTAGCAAGGTCATACCTTTGCCTTGCGCATCCCGCTTGATCTTGATGATAGCTCTTCACGCTCACTCAAGCCGGAATGCCTCACTTGACCAATGTTGCTTTGTGAAGACTCACAAATGCTCCCCCATACACTATGATGGGAAAGCTCCATTGATGCACATCTTCACATGTCCAATGTCACCAAATGGACGGCAAGCTTCAAGCATGTGATCCACTTGAGATGCTCATCTTGAACTTGCACGACTCAACCTGTATCTTCTCATACTCACTTAAGATAGAGCATGGCTAATATTGAGTTCACATAAGAACTCCATCTTCATTTCTTCTTGTTGATCATATCACATATTTATCTTCAAACCGATGATCTTGATGCCAATACACAAGGTATATCTTTATCTTCATGGCATCCATACTTGAATCCAACATATGGAGTACAAGTAGTACCTATGGAATATTCCTTCATATAAACTCAATGAAAACATTAGTCCATAGGGGTTGTCATTAATTACCAAAACCACACATAGGGGCAATATACCCTTACAATAACTCTTCACACTTCAAAAATAAGGTAAGTTCATCATGCTGATTAGGAATAATTTCATCATCACAATACAAATTTGCAGCACTCATGGGGTTTGAATTATCATTGGAGGAACATTGAAAATTAAAATGACCAACTCTATGGCAAAGTTCACAAATAAAAGGATAGAGGGCACACACTTTTTCTCCAAGATCATCTAGAGCTCTAGACCACTTTCTAGTTTTTTCATTTCTGTGATGGATACAATATTCATCTTCTATTTGATTAATTCCACAAGGTCTATGTATTCCACAAAAATTAACATGCTTATAGGAAATAGCATTCTTAGGAGTTTGAGCATGCTTATTGCAATCATTAACAACAATGTCATTCTTCATGCAAGCCTCTTTAAAAGGTTCATGATACTTATCAAAATTCTTTTTAGGCAATTCTAAATGAGAAGCAAAGGCTTTATAAAGATTTGCAGCAACTTGAGAGTCAAGACCATAAGTAGCACTCATATTTCGAAATTTATCAGTATTCATAAAAGTTTCAATGCATTCATAATCATAGTTTATACCTGACTCTTTACCTTTGTCGTTCTCCCAATCTTCAGCGTTCTCCTTAATCCGATCAAGAAGGTCCCTTTTAAACTCTTCTTTATTGCTCGTGAATGATCCAGAACAAGTAGTATCCAGCAAGGTCTTATCTTGAAAAGAAAGTCTTGCATAGAAATTATCAATGATGATATTACCTGGAAGCTCATGATTGGGGCATTTGAGCATTAAAGTCTTCAATCTCTCCCATGCTTGGGCAATACTCTCTCCATCATGAGGCCAAAAATTATATATATGGTTTCGATCTTTGTGAATTTCACTTGGAGGATAGAACTTGGAATAAAATAGAGGCACAATATCCTTCCAATCAAGAGAGCGCCCGTCCTTCAATAGTTTATACCAATGCGCCGCTTCACCAGATAGCGATATAACAAATAATTTCTTTCTAACTTCATCCATTGAAATACCTGCACACTTGAATAACCCGCATAATTCATGCAAAAACAGTAAATGATTCCTAGGATGGACAGTTCCATCCCCTTCATAGCGGTTATCCATAACACGTTCAATAATTTCCATAGGTATTTTATACGGAATACTTTCGGCAGGTGGATTTAAAATATCAGAAGCATCATTAGAATTATCGCATATGGGAGATAAAGCATCATCAGAGCAAAATATTTCTTCCAAAGCGGAGGAGCAAAAAAGATTATTTTTATGTAAACTAGCTTCCCCAAGCTTAGACTTCTTCATAGCATTAGCAGTAATTGCATTCATACTAATATGTTCCATGGGTTTTTTAATTTTAGCATCAAACCATCCATGTCTTAAATCGGGAAATAGAATAAAAAGGTCATTGTTGTCCATTATGCCTAACTAGTGTAAATAAAAACAAGAAACAAAAAGATGCAATTGCAGAGTCTAAAGGAAATAGCCCGACACACACACAATGGCGCCGGAAAATGCGGCCACCAGAAGTATGAGTGCCTTTTACCTTTCCTCCCCGGCAACGGCGCCAGAAAAGTGCTTGATGTCTCGTTCCCCCTCCTTTCCTCTAGACAGTGTTGGGCCTCCAAGTGCAGAGGTTTGTAGAACAGCTGACAAGTTTCCCTTAAGTGGATCACCCAAGGTTTATCGAACTCGGGGAGGAAGAGGTCAAAGATATCCCTCTCATGCAACCACAATCACAAAGCAGAAGTCTCTTGTGTCCCCAACACACCAAATACACTTGTCAGATGTATAGGTGCACTAGTTCAGCGAAGAGATAGTGAAATACAAGTAATATGGATGTATATGAGTGGTAATGGCAATCTGAATAAAATATGGCAGCGAGTAAACATGCAACAAAACAGTAAACAAACGGAGATTCGATGCTTGGAAGCAAGGCCTAGGGATCCTGCTTTCACTAGTGGACACTCTCAACAATGATCACATAATAGGACTACTCTACACTCTTTTGTTGGATGATGAACGCATTGCGTAGGATTACACGAACCCTCAATGCCGGAGTTAACAAGCTCCACAATGCAATGTTCATATTTAAATAACCTTAGAGTGCAAGATAGATCAACATAATTACACCAAGAACTAACATAGCATGCACACTATCACCATCATGCATATGTAGGAGGAATAATACACATCAATACCATCATAGCAATAATTAACTTCATAATCTACAAGAGATCATAATCATAGCCTATGCCAAGTACTCACACGGTGCACACACTATCACCATTACACACGTGGAGGAGGAATAGAGTACTTTAATAACATCACTAGAGTAGCACATAGACGATATTCAACTAGATCACATAAAGAGAGAGATGAACCACATAGCTACGGCGAGCCCTCAGCCCAGGGGTGAATTACTCCCTCCTCATCTTGGAGGCAGCGATGGCGGTGAAGATGGCGGTGGAGACGCGGTGGAGACGACTCGGGGCAATTCCCCCCGTCAGTGAGTGCGAACGAGTTCTGTCCCCGAATCTTGATTTCGCGATGCGCGGCTCCGGAAGGTTTTCTCCGTATCGTGGGTCTCCGTCGGGGTTTTTAGGTCAGGGGAGGCTTAAATAGGCGGCGGAGTCGGAGGGGCGAAGGGCGACGACACCATAGGGTGGCGCGGCCCGGCCCAGGCCGCGCCACCCTATCATCTGGGGCCACAGGGCCCTCCTCGACTCTCGGGTGTTCCGGATGCTTGGGCAAAATAGGAACCTGGCGTTGATTTCGTCCAATTCCGAGAATATTTCGTTACTAGGATTTTGAAACCAAAAACAGAACTGGCACTTCGGCATCTTGTTAATAGGTTAGTTCCAGAAAATGCACGAATATGACATAAAGTGTGCATAAAACATGTAGGTATCATCAATAAAGTAGCATGGAACATAAGAAATTATCGATACGTTGGAGACGTATCGGGCCTCTTCGGGTTCCAAGTCCGTCGGCTCGCGGAAGGGGAGGACTGCGAAGATATGAGGAGGAAGAAGAAGGTGGCCGAGGAGGGCTTTTGGAAGTGCTAGTGCGAGGAGGATGAAGAAGGGAACTGCAAGAAGTGGCTAAATAAAAGGGGATATAGCGTTTTAATGCTTAAGCAGTTTCCGAGGACATGGTGCCAAAACTGTCAAATCGTGCAGAGAAGTTGGGAAGGCAAGTCGTCATGATGAAGAATACTGCGACGGTTCTGCTCACGACATGACCCCTCGAAGGAAAAACGGATGGTTTTGAAATTATCATTGCCAAAACCAGGGGGCATGTGTTATCACCAGATTTTGGCCAAATCAGGAGATGGGCCGTAAGTGAAGATGGGCTTTGAAGATTACACGTGGAGCATCTTTGAAGCGGCCTTGCGCTAAGAGTTTGGGCTAAATTGCAGTGTATCTGTAATATTATTAGATCGTATCGTGTTTAGAATTAACAGAGATAGAGTCTGGCCCGTGCACGGTTAGGTGCACGCCTCAATTAGAAAGTCCCTTGGACTATAAATATGTATCTAGGGTTATCGGAAAAGGAGGACAATCACGTTCACAACAAACACAAATCAGGCGCATCGCCACCCCTTCCTTCGAGGGTTTCTTCCGGGTAAGCATCATGCTGCCTAGATCGCATCTCGCGATCTAGGCAGTACACGTTTATTCGTCTACCTTGTGCTGCTCGTGTTGAAGCGTTGTTGATGGCGAGCAGCACTATTTATCCTTAGGTGTTTAGGGGCTTGCATTGGTGCTTTCTCGTGCATACATGCGTGGCAATGCCGTCCCTCGACACCTAGCTGCCCTTACACCTATACGGGTGTAAGGGCAGCATCTTGCTTGTTCGTTACTTAGTAGATCCGATCTGTTATAGTTGCTCCTTGCTCCGCGGGGATTAGTTTAATATCTGCATAGTTAGGCCTTATCTTTGGGGTCGGACGATCCGGTAGTCGTTAGGTGTTGTTTACGTCCCTACAAGGGATGTTCGGGAATCAACGTTATGTTGGTTTTTAGGCCTCTCGTAGGGGTAGTTTGCATCATCTTTCGTATCTGCTAGGCCCGATCACACGTAGGACGTTCCGGTTATGCGGTGAAAACCCTAAACTGTCGTAGATCGCTTTAGCTTTGTTTTGACCAAGCAGGATCCCCATGTCATTGCAAATCCAACGTGAACCATGGGGGCGATCGGCTCTTTGAGCCGATCCAGGGCAACCTGAGAGCCGATAGGGCTCGTATTTAATGTTTACGTGTCTACCATGCAGGAACAATCGAAGCACTCTAACACCTTCCTGATCGGGTCTAGGTCAGGTGGCACACCCTAGCAACCGCCAGGACGTGGTGGAAGACTTGCGGGACGACGCGAGGTGCTAGGGTCCACTAAGCGGCCTTGGGAGCCTCCCGGCTCTTCGTGTTGCTTAACCATTGCCCGCCGGTGGGTTTTGGCAGGTAACAGATGTCTAGTGGCATGTCTAGTTAAGAGAGATGCTTGACCAATATGAGAGATGTGCATACCTACCCCATTCATGGTGTGAACCTTGTCGGAGCCGTGATAGGTGTCACGCTTGTGAAGCTTGTCGAGATCGTTTGTTAGACGATCCGTAGCCCCAATATCCATGTACTAGCGTGGGTCAACACGGTAGGACTCTGTATGACCCTGTCGAGCCCTTCTCAGCCATGGCAGCCTGGCGCTCGTTGTTCCTGATGCCATTGTCGTCATTGCCGAGGGCGAGGAAGTTGTGCTGGAACCATTGGTGGCATTTGGAGGCAAGATGGCCCTCACGCCCACAGAGCTGGCAAACGCGAGGCGGGCGACCACCACCCGAGTAACCGGACGGCACGGGAGCAGCTGGCTTGAATGGCGCTGACGCGGGCATCTTGCCCGAGCCTGGTGAAGGAGCGGCGGAGGGGGCACATATCCACCCCTAGACGTCGCGTGTGCAACAAGGTCAACATGGCCTCCTGGAGAGTGACGCACCTCAAGGCGTTGCTCGGTGACGAGAAGCCGCGAGTAAAGAGCGTGCGGTGGTAGCGGTGTGTCATGCTCATTAACCACCACGACAAAGTTGTCGTACTCCTTGTCAAGACCATTGAGGAGGTAGGAGGAGAACTCAGTGTCGTTGATGGGCTGACCAATGTGAAAGAACATTTCATGATCTCTAGGGTTTTTTTTTTGTTTGATAACAACACCGGTGATGATCTAACATGTTGCTAAGTGCGTGACAGATAAAGTAAATGGTCACCGTTGATAAAATCGATCCCCCAAAAAGGAAGAAAAGGGTTGAGCTAAAACTGCCCCAGGCCGGCACTGCCGGTGACAGGAGGTAGGCACTGCCGATGGTCGCACCTCGGCACTGCCAGTGGATGCACCCCGTCACTGCTGGTTGGACTCCTTTGACCAGGTGACCTAGGTTTCTACAAGGCGGCACTGCCGGTGTCTGGAGGCCGGCACTGCCGCTGAATCCTCCACAACAGGCAGAAATGGTTGAGGGGTATTTAAGGAACCCTGCTCCTTCCGAAAGTTGCTCATACCCCCAAGAGTTCATCCACCATTGTTGAGCCACAAGAAACACGAAATCATCAAATCTCCTCCCTCAACCACCCAAATCTCTGTGGATCTCTTTGGTCCTACCACTCATGCAAGTCTTGGTGCGAAGAAACATTGCTTGGTGATTGTTGATGACTATTCAAGATATACATGGGTTTATTTCCTCAAGAGGAAAGATGAAACTCAACAAATCTTCATCGACTTTGCCACCGAGGTGCAACGTCAACACAACCTCGCTATATTGGCAATAAGAAGTGTCAATGGCTCCGAGTTCAAGAACTGCACACTCAATGTTTTTCTTAGTGACGAGGGGATAAGACATCACTATTCCGCTGCATACAACCCTCAACAAAATGGTGTTGTGGAGAGGAAGAAACAGACTCTTATGGATATGGCAAGATGATGGCGGAGTACAAATCCCTCTACAATTTTGGATGGCGGATGATATAAATCCCGCTATAATTTTTGGGCCGAAGCCATCTCCACCGCTTGTCATTCTTCTAACCGGCTCTATCTCCGTAAGGGCTTGAACAAGACTCCATATGAAATACTCACCGGGAACGAGCCTAATATCTCCTACATCAAGGTGTTCGGGTGTAAGTGCTTCTATAAAATCAAGGGAGTTTTTTATATCTAAATTTGCTCCTAAATATTTGGAGGGTATATTTTTTGGTTATGGTGCCGAATCTCACAAAAATATGAGTCTTTGACAAAGCCTCCGGGCTTATCATCGAATCTTGTGAGGTTCGGAAAACCAGTGAAAACTGATGGCGTGTAACTCACCGTTCGTTGGGAACCCCAAGAGGAAGGTATGATGCGCAGTAGCAAGTTTTCCCTGAGAAAGAAACCAAGGTTTAATCGAACCAGGAGGAGCCAAGAAGCACGTTGAAGGTTGATGGTGGCGAAATGTGATGCGGCGCAACAACAGGGATTCCGGCGCCAACGTGGAACCTGCACAACACAACCGAAGTACTTTGCCCCAACGAAACAGTGAGGTTGTCAATCTCACCGGCTTGTTGTAACAAAGGATTAACCGTATTGTGTGGAAGATGATTGTTTGCAGAAAACAGTAAAACAAGTATTGCAGTAGATTGTATGCGATGTAAAGAATAGGACCGGGGTCCACAGTTCACTAGAGGTGTCTCTCCCATAAGATAAAGCATGTTGGGTGAACAAATTACAGTCGGGCAATTGACAAATAGAGAAGGGCATAACAATGCATGTACATGATATGATAAATATAGTGAGATTTAATCGGGCATTACGACAAAGTACATAGACCGCCATCCAACGCATCTATGCCTAAAAAGTCCACCTTCAAGTTATCATCCGAACCCCATTCAGTATTAAGTTGCTAAGCAACAGACAATTGCATTAAGTATGGTGCGTAATGTAATCGACAACTACATCCTTAGACATAGAATCAATGTTTTATCCCTAGTGGCAACAACACATCACAACCTTAGAACTTTTGTCACTGTCCCAGGTGTCAATGAAGGCATGAACCCACTATCGAGCATAAATACTCCCTCTTGGAGTTAAAAGTACAAACTTGGCCAGCCTCTACTAATAACGGAGAGCATGCAAGATCATAAACAACACATAAACAATAGATTGATAATCACCATAACATAGTATTCTCTATCCATCGGATCCCGACAAACACAACATATAGTATTACAGATAGATGATCTTGATCATGTTAGGCAGCTCACAAGATCCAACAATGAAGCACAACAAGGAGAAGACGACCATCTAGCTACTGCTATGGACCCAGTGGTGAACTACTCACTCATCACTCCGGAGCGATCATGGCGATGAAGAGTCCTTCGGAGATGAATCCCCTCTCCGGCAGGTGCCGGAGCGATCTCCTGAATCCCCAGAGATGGGATTCGCGGCGGCGCGTCTGCAGGTTTCGTATCGTGGCTCTCGTGCGGGGTTTTGCGACGGAGGCTTTAAGTAGGCGGAAGAGGGCGCGGGGGCCACACGAGGGCCCCACACCCTAGGTCGGCGCGGCCAGGGCCTGGGCCGCGCCGCCTATGGTGTCGCGCCTCGTGGCCCCGCCCTCCTTCCTCTTCGGTCTTCTGGAAGCTCTGCAAAATAGGACCCAATGAAGATTTCGTCCAATTCAAATATTTCCTTACTAGGATTTCAAACCAAAAGCAGCGAAAAGAACTGGCTCTTGCATCTTGTTAATAGGTTAGTTCCAAAATGCATAAATATGACATATAATGTGCATAAAACATGTAGGTATCATCAATAAAGTAGCATGGAACATAAGAAATTATCGATATGTTGGAGACGTATCAGCATCCCCAAGCTTAGTTCTGCTCGTCCCGAGCAGGTAAAACGATAACAAAGATAATTTCTGAAGTGACATGCCATCATAATCTTGATCATACTATTTGTAAACATATGTAATGAATGCAACGATCAAAACAAAGGTAATGACATGAGTAAACAAGTGAATCATGAAAAAGCTTTTCATGAATAGTACTTCAAGACAAGCATCAATAAGTCTTGCATAAGAGTTAACTCATAAAGCAATAAATCAAAGTAAAGGTGTTGAAGCAACACAAAGGAAGATTAAGTTTCAGCGGTTGCTTTCAACTTATATATCTCATGGATATTGTCAACATAAAGTAATATAACAAGTGCAATATGCAAGTATGTAGGAATCAATGCACAGTTCACACAAGTGTTTGCTTCTTAAGGTGGAAGGAGATAGGTAAACTGACTCAACAATAAAAGTAAAAGAAAGGTCCTTCAAAGAGGAAAGCATCGATTGCTGTATTTGTGCTAGAGCTTTTATTTTGAAAACATGAAACAATTTTGTCAACGGTAGTAATAAAGCATATGAGTTATGTAAATTATATCTTACAAGTTGCAAGCCTCATGCATAGTATACTAATAGTGTCCGCACCTCGTCCTACTTAGCTTGGACTACCGGATCTTTGCATGCCATGTTTCAACCAAGTGTCACAAAGGGGTACCTCCATGAGGTCTAAGGAGAAAGCTCGCATTTTGGATTTCTCGCTTTTGATTATTCTCAACTTAGACATCCATACCGGGACAACATGGACAACAGATAATGGACTCCTCTTAAATGCATAAGCATGTAGCAATGATTATTATTCTCATATGAGATTGAGGATATATGTCCAAAACTGAAACTTCAACCATGATTCATGGCTTTAGTTAGCGGCCCAATGTTCTTCTCTAACAATTTGCATGCTCCAATCATTAAGGTGATAGATCCTTCAGACAAGACGGACATGCATAGCAACTCACATGATATTCAACAATAGTTGATGGCGTTCCCCGGAAGCATGGTTATCGCACAACAAGCAACTTAATAAAAGATAAAGTGCATAAGTACATATTCAATACTACGATAGTTTTTAAGGCTATTTTGTCCCATGAGCTATATATTGCAAAGGTGAATGATGGAATTTTAAAGGTAGCACTCAAGCAATTTACTTTGGAATGGCGGAGAAATACCATGTAGTAGGTAGATATGGTGGACACAAATGGCATAGTAGTTGGCTCAAGGATTTTGGATGCATGAGTATTCCCTCTCGATACAAGGTTTAGGCTAGCAAGGTTATTTGAAGCAAACTCAAGGATGAACCGGTGCAGAAAAACTCACATAAAAGACATATTGTAAACATTATAAGACTCACCGCCTTCCTTGTTGTTCAAAACTCAATACTAGATATTATCTAGACCTTAGAGAGACCAAATATGCAAATCAAATTTTAGCAAGCTCTATGTATTTCTTCATTAATGGGTGCAAAGCATATGATGCAAGAGCTTAAACATGAGCACAACAATTGCCAAGTATCACATTATCCAAGACATTTTAGAATTACTACATGTAGCA
This sequence comes from Lolium multiflorum, assembly GCA_030979885.1. Taxonomy (NCBI): domain Eukaryota; kingdom Viridiplantae; phylum Streptophyta; class Magnoliopsida; order Poales; family Poaceae; genus Lolium; species Lolium multiflorum. The sequence continues at coordinate 20,365 of JAUUTY010000639.1, read as the reverse complement.
TTTTCCAATTCCAACCATATAACAATTTAACGAAGAAGAAACTTGGCCTTGAACATTATGAGTAAAGCCTAAGGACATATTTGTCCATATGCAACAGATGTCTCTCTCCCACAAGGTGAATGCTAGGATCCATTTTATTCAAACAAAAACAAAAACAAAAACAAACCGGCCTCCAAGCAAGAACACAAGATGTGATTTGAATAAAAATATAGTTTCGGGGGAGGAACCTGATGATGTTGTCGATGAAGAAGGGGATGCCTTGGGCATCCCCAAGCTTAGACGCTTGAGTCTTCTTAGAATATGCAGGGGTGAACCAGGGCATCCCCAAGCTTAGAACTTTCACTCCTCTTGATCATAGTATATCATTCTCCTCTCTTGACCCTTGAAAACTTCCTTCACCAAACTTCAAGCAAACTCATTAGAGGGTTAGTGCACAATTAATAATTCACATGTTCAGAGGTGACACAATCATTCTTTACATCTGGACATTAAAGCTCTGGACATTAATGGATCAAAGAAATGAATCCAACATAGCAAAAGAGGCAATGCGAAATAAAAGGCAGAATCTGTCAAAAACAGAACAGTCCGTAAAGACGAATTTAAAGCTGGCACCAGACTTGCTCAAATGGAAAAACTCAAAACTAATGAAAGTTGCGTACATATCTGAGGATCACGCTCGTAAATTGGCAGATTTTTTCGAATTTTCTACAGAGAACTGTGCCCAGATTCGTGACAGACAGCAATGCTGTTTCTGCGCAGCGATCCCAAATATAACATCAACTTTGACATAGAAACTTTACTTGGCACAAAAACATGATAAGGAGAGGTTGCTACAGTAGTAAACAACTTCCAAGACTCAACAAAACAAAAAAATTGCTGTAGTAAAAACATGGGTTGTCTCCCATAAGCGCTTTTCTTTAAGCTAGGCGCAGAAAGTGCAAATCAAGTAACATCAAGAGTAGAAGCATCAACATCATAACTTGTTCTAATAATAGAATCAAAAGGCAACTTCATTCTCTTTCTAGGGAAGTGTTCCATACCTTTCTTGAGAGGAAATTGATATTTAATATTACCTTCCCTCATATCAATAAACACCAACGGTTCGAAGAAAAGGTCTTCCCAACACAATAGGACAAGATGCATTGCATTCGATATCCAAGACAACAAAATCAACGGGACAAGGTTATTGTTAATCGTAATGTGCACATTATCAATCCTCCCCAAAGGTTTCTTTTTAACATTATCGGCAAGATTAACATCCAAATAACAATTCTTCAATGGTGGCAAGTCAAGCATATCATAAATCTTTTTAGGCATAACAGAAATACTTGCACCAAGATCACATAAAGCATTACATTCAAAGTCATTGAATTTCATTTTAATGATGGGCTCCCAACCATCTTCTAACTTTCTAGGAATAAGTTTCAAGTTTAGTTTCTCTTCTCTAGCTTTTATGAGAGCATTTGTAATATGTTTTGTAAAGGCTAAATTTATAGCACTAGCATTAGGACTTTTAGCAAGTTTTTGTAAGAACTTTATAACTTCAGAGATGTGGCAATCATCAAAATCTAAATCATTATGAGCTACAGCAATGGGATCATTGTTCCCAAGGTTGGAAAAAATTTCAGCAGTTTTATCACAAGCAGTTTCAGCAGTTTTAGCAATTTCAGGCTTGTTCGCTTTGCACTAGGAGTAGAAACATTGCCAACACCAATTATTTTACCATTGATAGTAGGAGGTGCAGCAACATGTGAAGAATTAGCATTACTAGTGGTGGTAATAGTCCAAACTTTAGCTACATTATTCTCTTTAGCTAGTTTTTCATTTTCTTCTCTATCCCACCTAGCACGTAATTCAGCCATTAATCTTATATTCTCATTAATTCTAACTTGGATGGCATTTGCTGTAGTAGTAATCTTATTATCAATATCATTATTAGGCATAACTTTCAATTTTAAAAGATTAACATCGGAGGCAAGTCTATCAACTCTAGAAGCAATAATATCAATTTTATCAAGCTTTTCCTCCAGATTTGTTAGCAGTTTGTGTACTAATAAATTCTTTAAGCATAGCTTCAAGACCAGGGGTACACTCCTATTATTGTTGTAAGAATTCCCATAAGAATTACCATAACCATTACCATTAGCAGAAGGATATGGCCTATAGTTATTACCAGAGTTGTTCCTATAAGCATTGTTGTTGAAATTATTATTTTTAATGAAATTCACATCAACATTTTCTTCTTGAGCAACCAATGAAGCTAAAGGAACATTATTAGGATCAACATTAGATCTACCATTCACAAGCATAGACATAATCACATCAATCTTATCACTCAAGGAAGAGGTTTCTTCAACAAAATTTACCTTCTTACCTTGTGGAGCTCTTTCCGTGTGCCATTCAGAGTAATTTATCATCATATCATCAAGAAGTTTTGTGCCCCCAATGTGATGGACATAAAGGTACCTCCAGCAGCTGAATCCAATAAATTCGAAGAGAAAAATTTAGTCTGCATAGAAGGTTTGGATGATCATCCAAGTAGTCAGTCCATGGGTTGGGCAATTCTTTACCAAAGTTTTCATTCTCTCCCATGCTTGAGCAACATGTTCAGTATCTAATTGCTTAAAATTCATTATGCTACTTCTCAAAGATATAATTTTAGCGGGAGGATAATATCTACCAATAAAAGCATCCTTGCATTTAGTCCATGAATCAATACTATTCTTAGGCAAAGATAGCAACCAATCTTTAGCTCTTCCTCTTAATGAGAAAGGAAACACTTTCAATTTAATAATATCACCATCTACATCCTTATACTTTTGCATTTCATAAAGTTCAACAAAATTATTGAGATGGCAGCAGCATCATCAGAACTAACACCAGAAAATTGATCTCTCATAACCAGGTTCAGTAAAGCGGGTTTAATTTCAAAGAATTCTGCTGTAGTAGCAGGTGGAGCAATAGGTGTGCATAGGAAATCATTATTATTTGCATTTGTGAAGTCACACAACTTAGTATTTTCAGGGGTATTCATTTTAGCAACAGTAAATAAAGCAAACTAGGTAAAGTAAATGCAAGTAACTAAATTTTTGTGTTTTTGATATGGAGAGCAAGACAGTAAATAAAGTAAAACTAGCAACTAATTTTGTGTGTGTTTTGTTTAGGTGCAGCAAACAAAGTAGTAAATAAAATAAAGCAAGACAAAAACAAAGTAAAAGAGATTGAAAGTGGAGACTCCCCTTGCAGCGTGTCTTGATCTCCCCGACATGGGCGAGGAAGAGGCATTTAGGGGGCTTCTCAGTATCTTTTCTTCCCCTGCAACGGCGCCAGAAAAAGAGAGCTTGATGGCGTGTAACTCACACGTTCGTTGGGAACCCCAAGAGGAAGGTATGATGCGCACAGTAGCAAGTTTTCCCCCAGAAAGAAACCAAGGTTGTCAATCTCACCGGCTTGCTGTAACAAAGGATTAACCGTATTGTGTGGAAGATGATTGTTTGCAAGAAAACGTAAAACAAGTATTGCAGTAGATTGTATGCGATGTAAAGAATAGGGCCAGGGTCCACAGTTCACTAGAGTGTCTCTCCCATAAGATAAAAGCATGTTGGGTGAACAAATTACGGTCGGGCAATTGACAAATAGAAGGGCATAACAATGCATGTACATGATATGATAAATATAGTGAGATTTAATCGGGCATTACGACAAAGTACATAGACCGCCATCCAGCATGCATCTATGCCTAAAAAGTCCACCTTCAGGTTATCATCCGAACCCCATTCAGTATTAAGTTGCTAAGCAAGAGACAATTGCATTAAGTATGGTGCGTAATGTAATCGACAACTACATCCTTAGACATAGAATCAATGTTTTATCCTAGTGGCAACATCACAACCTTAGAACTTTCTGTCACTGTCCCCGGTGTCAATGAAGGCATGAACCCACTATCGAGCATAAATACTCCCTCTTGGAGTTAAAAGTACAAACTTGCCAGAGCCTCTACTAATAACGAGAGCATGCAAGATCATAAACAACACATAAACAATAGATTGATAATCACCATAACATAGTATTCTCTATCCATCGTATCTGACAAACACAACATATAGTATTCCAGATAGATGATCTTGATCATGTTAGGCAGCTCACAAGATCCAACAATGAAGCACAACAAGGAGAAGACGACCATCTAGCTACTGCTATGGACCCATGGTCCGGGGGTGAACTACTCACTCATCACTCCGGAGGCGATCATGGCGATGAAGAGTCCTCGGGAGATGAATCCCTCTCCGGCGAGGGCCGGAGGCGTCTCTGAATCCCCGGATGGGATTCGCGGCCGCGTCTCTGGAAGGTTTCCGTATCGTGGCTCTCGTATCTGGGTTTTCGCGACGGAGGCTTTAAGTAGGCGGAAGGGCAACGCGGGGCCCGAGGGCCCCACACCCTAGGTCGGCGCGGCCAGGGCAGGGCGCGCCGCCCTAGTGTGTCGGCGCCTCGTGGCCCACTTCCTTCCCTGCGGTCTTGGAAGCTCCGTGCAAAAATAGGACCCTGGGCGAAGATTTCGTCCAATTCGAGAATATTTCCTTACTAGGATTTATGAAACCAAAAAGCAGAAAACAACAAGTGGCTCTTCGGCATCTTGTTAATAGGTTAGTTCCAGAAAATGCATAAATATGACATATAATGTGCATAAAACATGTAGGTATCATCAATAAAGTAGCATGGAACATAAGAAATTATCGATACGTTGGAGACGTATCATGGCTCCCAAGTGGGACAAGTTGATGTTTGTGCATGTGATGAAATACCTCAAGATGCCATAAAAATAATGGGTGTGCGATTTTTCCGCCCCATTGAGGGACACATTATGCCGTCTCGGGAAGGACTATGCTCTACTATTGTGGATCCCTCATCCTCACAACATCAACAAACTCCATCTCTTGAAGCTAATGATGCACCAACCCAAGAACAAGAACAAGACCCTCCCTCTTGTGTGCAAGATCAAGGACAAGATCAACCAAGGATTCATGATGGCTCCGATGAGTATCCATTTGATATTTGCGCTCACCGAATGATGTCCAAGATCAAGCACATGATGTTGAGCACCTCAAGAAATTGAGGAAGCTCAAGTTGAAGGTCAAGACGGGGACCCAAATGATCAAGTTGATCAAGTGATACCTCCAAGGCCTAGAAGAACCAAGGAGGAGATCGAGGCCCGTCGTCTTGCAAGAAGAGATAGGAACTTGGAAATTCTTGAACACACTCATGAGAAGGTCCTAAGTGATGTAAGAGGAAGAGTTTCCACAAGAAGGCAATTGGCTAACTTTAGCAATCATCATGCTTATATCTCCTTAGTGGAACCAAAGAAAGTATTTGAAGCTCTTGAAGATCCGGATTGGTTGGATGCTATGCACGATGAACTCAACAACTTCAAGCGCAACAAAGTATGGACTTTAGTAGAGAAGCCAAAGGAGTGCCGCAATGTTGTAGGCACTAAATGGATATTCAGGAATAAGCAAGATGAGCATGGAATTATTGTGAGGACCAAGGCAAGATTGGTAGCTCAAGGTTTCTCAAAAAATGAAGGAATTGACTTTGGTGAAACTTATGCTCACATGGCTTGCCTTGAGTCCATCCGTATCCTTCTTGCATATGCATCACATCATAATTTAAGTTGCAACAAATGGATGTGAAAAGTGCATTTCTTAATGGTCCTTTGCATGAAGAGGTTTATGTTAAGCAACCCCCAGGGTTTGAGGATCTCGACTTTCCTAACCATGTCTATAAGCTTGATAAAACACTTTATGGTCTCAAACAAGCTCCTAGAGCTTGGTACGAGCACCTTAAAGAATTGTTGGTAGACCGTGGGTTTGATGTTGGGCTAATCGATCCCACTCTTTTTACTAAGAGGGTCAATGGGGAGCTTTTTGTTTGCCAATTATATGTTGATGATATTATCGTTAGCTCTACTAACAAAGATTTCAATGATGAATTCTCAAAGCTTATGACCGATAGGTTTGAGATGTCTATGATGGGAGAGATGAGGTTCTTTCTTGGTTTTGAGATCAAGCAATTGAGAGAAGGGACTTTCATCAATCAAGCAAAATATCTCCAAGACATGCTCAAGAGGTTCAAGATGACGGAAATGAAGGGTGTAGCCACTCCAATGGTTACCAAATGTCATCTTGCACTAGATCCCAATGGTAAAGAGGTGGATCAAAAGGTATATCGCTCCATGATTGGATCCTTGCTTTACCTTTGTGCATCTAGACCGGACATAGTGTTGAGTGTTGGTGTGTGTGCAAGGTATCAAGCTTCTCCTAAAGAGAGCCACATGATTGCTCTCAAAAGAATCTTTCGATATTTGGTTGATACCCCAAGATATGGTCTTTGGTATCCTAAAGGCTCAAGTTTCTTTCTTAATGGATACACAGATGCGGATTGGGCGGGGGACAAGGATGATAGGAAATCAACTTCTGGGGCTTGCCAATTTCTTGGTAGGTCCTTGGTATGTTGGTCTTCTAAGAAGCAAAATTGTATATCTCTCTCCACCGCCAAAGCCGAATATGTTGCCGCCGCAAGTGGATGCACTCAATTGTTATGGATGAGGCAAACTTTAAGGGAATACGGTGTCACTTGTGACAAAGTGCCTCTTTTATGTGACAATGAAAGTGCCATCAAGATTGCCTATAATCCGGTGCAACATTCAAGAATGAAGCATATTGAGATCCGGAATCATTTCATTAGGGATCATGTTGCCCGTGGTGATATTGAGCTATGCTATGTTCCAACCAAAGACCAACTCGCCGATATATTCACGAAGCCTCTTGATGAAGCAAGGTTTTGCTATTTGAGGAATGAGCTAAATATCATTGATTCGAGGAGTATAGCTTGACCATCTTGCAAACACACCTTCTTCTCAAAACTTTATTTGGTTTAGATGTGGGCATGGAGATAGGGGAGTGCGGTTTAAATTATTGAGCTATCCCTCCCCCATAATGCCAGTACTAATAAATCATTCTCTTTATATCATGTGTTGATACGTGAGCTTAAATGACGAGTATTGGTTTTGGACCTAAGATATATCTTCGCGGTGACATACCATAACACTCATACATGGTGGCCTAGGTCACCACACTCTTCTCTGTGAAGAGTTGGTGTTATTTGGATCTTAATGGATTTTATTTGCCATCTACATGTTCGTATGGGAAATCACTCGTCTTTGGTCTTTATTTGCAAACTTTTGCAAAAATGAGTGATCATGTATCATCTCACGGTTTGGATCATCTATCCCAAGCCCCATCTCATCAAAGAAAACATTCCACACTCTATATGCACTAGATGTTTGAAAAATAGGATTTTTGGCTGGGCGTTTTGGCCAAACAACACTTGATCGTTGCCTGGCCGGTCTGGGTATTATCCGGCAAACAACTGCTGTGAGCGCGTGGGCTTAAGTGAAAGGGCCAGGGGAAAATTAGGGTAACCTCCCTCTTTCCCCCCGTGCTCCTCTCCTCCCACACGTCGCTCTAGCCGCAGCCGTATTGCTCCTAGCCAGTTGCCGCGTCTTTGGTTGCAACGTAACTATAATTTTTGATGCTCCATGCTTGTTTTACACCAATTTATATATGTTTTGTTTACACTTCGTTGCACTTTTATACATTTTCCGGCACTAACCTATTGACAAGATGCCACGGTGCCAGTTCCTGTTATCTGTTATTTTGTGGTTTCAGAAATCCTAGTAAAGAAATATTCTCGAAATTGGAGCAAACAAAAAGCAGAAGTTTCTATTTCTTGTAACGAAGGCAGTCTAGGCAGAGACAAAGAAGTGGTTCACGAGGCAGCCACAACGAGGCCATGGCGGCTAGGCTTTTTGTCCGCGCCCGGTGGTGTGGGCCCCCGAGCACCAGGCCTCGCCCTTGGCCTATTTATTCCACGATCTTGGGAAAAACCTAAACACAGGCCTCCATCCATGTAAAGTTCATCAGCGACCGCCATGTGACCCTGGCTTCGGGAGGGTTACAGCTCTTCCGGCACCCTGTCCAGGAGAGGAGATGTCACGGAGGCCTCTATATCGCCATGCCCGCCTCACAGTGATCGTGAGTAGTTCATCCCCCTGGACTATGGGTCCATAGCAATAGCTAGATGGTTGTCTTCTCCAATTTATGCTTCATGTTTAGATCTTGTGAGCTGCATATCATGATCAAGATCATCTTTATGTAATGCTACATGTTGTATTTGCTGGATCCGATGAATATTGAATACTATATTGAAATTCGATTATATACTTGTCACTTATGTTATTTGTGATCTTGCATGCTCTCCGTTGCTAGTAGATACTCTGGCCAAGTAGATGCTTGTGACTCCAAGAGGGGGTATTTATGCTCGATAGTAGGTTCATGCCTCTAGTTTTCTGGAAGAGTGAAAATAACTTCTAAGATTGTAGATGTGTTGTTGCTACTAGGGAGAAAACAACAATGTTTTGTCTAAGGATAATTCTATTGTTTACTTTACACACATTGCTTAATGTGATAATCTGTTGCTTGCAACTTTGAAGGGGGTTCGGATGATAGCAGGAAGGTGTATTATTAGTCATAGATGCAGTTGGATTACGGTCTATGTATCATGTTGTAATTACCAAATCTCATAGTAATCATCTTGTCATGTATGGTCTTTATTATGTCATGCCCAAGTGTAATTTGTTCACCCAACATGTTATTTATCTTTATGGAGAGAGACACCTCTAGTGGACTGTGGACCCCGGTCCTTTCTTTACTGTGATAAATGTGTTTCGTTTATACTATGACAGCATTCTCTTTCATTCCATGCATACAAACATCTCTCTCCACTATCCCGGTTAATCCTTTGTTTCAATAAGAAACAGAGTGATAATGACAACCTCACTTTGCTAGGGCAGAACTAACCAAAAATATTTTTAGTTTGTGTGTGTACGGAGTTCACGTTATTCTTGTGAATGCGCCCTGCCTAGAATCCTTCTTAACACCTTGAGAAGTCATACCTTTCTCCCTGCGGTCGATTAAACATTGGTTTCTTACCAAGGGAAAACTTGCTACTATGCTCATCATTCCTTCCTCTTGGGGTTCCCCAACGGTGTGCAATCTGCGCTCATCACCGCTCTGATCCCTCCCTCGACTCAGTGGCTGGAGCTCGGCCGGCCTGCCCTCTGCATGGCCTCCTCCCGTTAAACCTTTCTCCCCCCTCTCTTTTACCTCTCTATGTTTAGTGAACATGCCTAGAGAGCAGATTGGCGGATGATTTGCTTGTAGGAAATGCCATGGGGCTAGATGATGAATGCAATGCGAATATGAACTTTTTAGGCACAATGTGAATCCCGTACATATGATAACCCACAAGTATAGGGAATCGCAACAGTCTTCGATGAAACCCAATTTATTGATTCGACACAAGGGGAGGTAAAGAATACTTATAAGCCTTAACAACTGAGTTGTCAATTCAACTGCACCTGGAAAAGCACTAGTAACAGGGGTGATGTGAAAGCAGCAGTAATATGAGAGCAGTAGTAACAGTAACACAGCATGACGGTAATATGAGAGCAATGGCACCATAAAATAGTTGATACTACTTCTAATGGCATATAGGAGAAACTTGAGTATATGATGAAAGATGGACCGGGGTTTCCAGCTATCTACACTAGTGGTAACTCTCCAATAACAAATGTTGGGTGAACAAATTACAGTTGGGCAATTGATAGGATTGAAATAGCATTAAAATAGAACATCAAGATTATTAATCATGTAGGCATGTTTTCCATATATAGTCATACGTTGCTCGCAATGAGAAACTTGTACAACATCTTTTGTCCTACCAGCCGGTGGCACCCCGGGCCTCTAGGGAAACTATTGGAAATTAAGGTACTCCTTTTAATAGAATACCGGAGCAAAGCATTAACACTCCGTGAAAACATGTGATCCTCATACCTACGCCTTCCCCTCCGGTTGTCCCAATTTCTGTCACTTCGGGGCCTCGGGTTCCGGACATAGACATGTGCAAACAACTTGTAGATACAATCTAAGCAATAAGTATAGAGGCTTAAATCTAAGACCATGCCACTCGGGCCCTAGTGACAAACATTAAACACAACAAGATTGCAGCAATAATAACTTCACAAACTTTATAGATAAACTAATCATAATGTAATAATCCATCGGATCCCAACAAACACAACACCGTTACATCAGATGAATCTCAATCGTAAGGCAACTCATGAGATCATTGTATTGAAGTACATGGGGGAGAGAATACCAACTAGCTACTAGAACCCGTAGTCCATGGGGGAACTACCCACGGAGATGGAGGCGGTGGCGTCGATGGAGATAGCTTCGAGGGCACTTCCCGTCCGGCCGGCGTGCGGAACAGAGATTCTGCCCCCCCGAATTGGAGTTTCCGTGATGTGTGGCGCACCAGAGTCTTTACGGGTTTCGTCAATTAGTATCGCGTTTTTAGGTGAAAAGGGTCTTATGGCGAGGCGACGCAGGAGGGCACCTGGGGCCTCACACCATAGGCTGGCGCGGCCGAGCCTGGGACGCGCCGCCTTAGGTGCAGAGTGGCCCTGCAGCCCGCCTCAGGCCTCTCCTTCGATGTTAGGATTATTAGGAAAAATAAGATGTTGGGTCTTCGTTTCGTCGAATTCCGAGAATATTGCCCGAACAGCCTTTTTGGAACCAAAAACAACAGAAAACAGGAACTGGCACTGTGGCATCTTGTTAATAGGTTAGTTCCGGAAAACGCATAAAACATTATAAAGTGTGAGCAAAACATGTAGGTATTGTCATAAAACAAGCATGGAACATCAGAAGTATAGATACGTTGGTGTATCCAACGATTAGGCTAAATTCCTGCTATCACCCAAGCCTTCATAGAGCTTGCTCCTCGTTGGCACTGCCGCCCATGACCTCCTGCACTGCCGGGTGGGCCGGCACTAGCGCCGCTGCTGTTGCCTGATCTACCTTTGTTTCTGCAGTTGTAGCTCTAAATTTCATCTGTGATGCAATTTCTAGTCTACTTGTTCTACATCTAATGTACTCTACCTTTATATCCCTCTATCTCTTGATGTCTCAGGTGCAGTTGGTTCGCACCCTCGTCGTGGGGTAAACACGGGCAAAAGAGCTGCTCATGAAGACTTTGAAGCTGAGACTTTGCCGGTGCAGGAAGCCATCTCGCTAGTGAGAAGGGTATGGGTTTGAGCAGAACCTGAGGCATCAAAGTGACAAGGTTGAAACACACACACCTATTGGGAAATGGCACGATGCATGAGTATACCGAGGCTGCGACAAACAAATATATGTCAAACCCAGGCCAACAACTATTCACCGGAATTCTGGACTGCGCTATCAAGATAAGATATATATGGATCTATATGTTGAAGTTTGCCTATCGTGTTGCTCCTATGCACCACATCAGCACACTCACATGGACAGAAAGCACGCTCCGGTGTTGTGAGAGGCTCGGAGATTTGCGAGCAGCGTGGTCTCATCCCTCTGATGGAGTTTCATCACCCTTACAATGTTGACATCATTGACCAATTCTATGCCACTATGTGAAAGGACACAGATGTCGCCTAGAGGGGGGGTGAATAGGCGATTTAAAACTTTTACGAGATGGGCTTAACAAATGCGGAATAAAACTAGCGTTTACTTTGTCAAGCCCAAAGCCTATATATTATGGTTCACCTATGTGCACCAACAACTTATTCTAAGCAAAGGTTCACCTATGTGCACCAACAACTTATGCTAAGCAATACAAGCAAGTATGTGATAGCAAGATATATATAACTTCAAGCACGATGGCTATCACGAGGTAAAGTGCATAAGTAAAGAGCTCGGATATAGAGATAACCGAGGCACGCAGGAGACGATGATTTATCCCGGAGTTCACACTCTTGCAAGTGCTAATCTCCGGTGGAGAGGTGCGGTGGCTTAGTGCTCCCGAATGCCACAAGAGGCTCACCTTGAGGTGTGGTTGCTCGATGCACACCAACGCCACAAAGGCCTCACCCCAAGATGCGGTACTCACACCACACACCGAGCGCCACGAAGGCGCCTCACCTAAATCTCCGGTGACCCTCGCCACAAAGGCCTAGGTCACGGTTCCACTAAGGGATTTCCTTCGAGGCGAAAACCGGGCCTTACACAAAGCTTGGGGCACGCATCCACAACTTAATTGGAGGCTCCCAAGAAATCGCCACAAAGGCCTCAAATCCGTCTAGGGTTCCAAGAACCCAAGAGTAACAACTTTCTTGCTTTCACTTCCACGAATCACCGTGGAGAACTCAAACCGATGCACCAAATGCAATGGCAAGAACACCACAAAGATGCTCAAGTCCTTCTCTCTCAAATTCCAACAAAGCTACAAAAGCTATTGGGGGAATAAGAGAGGAAGAACAAATAGGAGGAGGAACACCAAATTTCTCCAAGATCTAGATCTAGTGGATTCCCCTCACAAAGAGAGGGATTTGATTGGTGAAGATGTAGATCTAGATCTCCTCTATCTTTCTCTCAAATAGATGCAAGATTCATGGGAGGGAGAGGGAGATAGCAAGCTCAAAGAAGGTCAACAATGGAGGCAAAAACGAGCTCAAACGGTTGGGAAACTTTGGGGAAGAAGACCCCCTTAAATAGGGCAAGAGAAATCTGCCCGTTATGCACAAAACTCGTCAAAACCGGAACTTCCGGTCATTTGGGGCGGAACTTCCGCCCCCCGGAAGTTCCGGCCAACTTCCGGGTGAAGTAGGGCGCCCCCGGAATGCTCCCGGTATGTTTTCTGCGTGCAGACTCGTCATTTCCGGAAGTTCACCGGAAGTTGGGCGGAAGTTCCGGTCACCGGAACTTCCGGCCAACTTCCGCCCCAAAAAAACTGCTTCACGAAAACTTCAATAACTTTTGCATCCGGACTCCGATTTCGATGATCTTGGGCTCGTTGAAATCACAACAACGAGCTCTACAACAATATGCATAGAAACATCATAGTCCAGCAAAGGAGGATAGAATCAAATGAATAAAGGTTTTACCTATCTATAAAAGGCAAACCGGTAAAACCTCCAATATGGAAAATGCAACAACTTGAGATAGGAGACTTGGATTTAGGTGAAACCAACTTTGTTGTAAAGAGGATGACAAGAGCTACCACACAAAGAGTGAAAATCTTAAGAACAAGTGGGATAGGTTTTTCTATGTATTTTAGAGTGAAACCTCTCAATACGAGAAACCGAGAAAAACTCCAATATCGAAAACGCAACAAGTGATTCATGCGGAATCCGTTTTCGATGAACTAGAGCTTGTCATGAGAATAAGCACAAGCTCTAAATCACCACATGGATAAGATCCAAATAACAACCAAGAAATATGATGCAAGGATGCAAAGGTTTGAGCTCTCTCCGAACGATACGATCGAGTTACTCACTCGAGAGCCCTCTTGATAGTACGGCAACTAAACTATAAACCGGTCTCCAACTACACCATGAGACCGGTAAGAAAGAAACCCTATCAAGAGCAAACCTTAAACTTGCGCATTCCACTTGAGCTCGATGATGATGATCTTGACCGCAACAAGATGGAACGCCTTTCTTGATTGTGCTTGCTTGACGAAGTCTTGTGGATTGCTCCCCCATAATCCACCATGGGAGAGCTTCTTGTTCCGCGCATCTTCACATATCCATGATCACCATATGGATGGCAAGAGTCTAGCAAAGGATCTCTTCAATGATGACTCATCTTGAACTTGCACTTCATTTCTTCATGGCAAGCTTCAAGCATATGATCTCTTTGAGTTGGCTCATCTTGAACTTGCACTTCATTTCGTTGATGTCTTGAAGTTAACTTTGAGAGCTCACTTCATCTTCATCTTCAAGACATACTTGACACTTGATCTTCTTCATTTGCTCCTTATTGCAATCTTGAAGCCAACATATGTTTCAAGCATTGCCTATGGACAACTCCTACAAATATAACTCAATGCAAACATTAGTCCATAGGGATTGTCATTAATTACCAAAACCACACATGAGGGCTCCATGCACTTTCAATCTCCCCCATTTTGGTAATTGATGACAATCTCTTTGAGAGGGTTTATATAAGGAATTTAAGTAACAAACAAGTTGAATATATAGAGCAAACTCCCCCATAATATATGCATGTGTGAATGATCTTGACTTTCATTGCATATATTGGCATTCAAAGCCTAGTGGAGTTTCCTCTAAATATTCAACTATGCAAAGCAACAAGATGCAATGCAATAAAGGCACATGCTTAAGCACAAAGCAAAGACATAGCCAAATTCCCTTAAACCCTCCAAACTTCTCCCCCATTGGCACCAATTGCCGAAATGGGTGAAAAATTTAGAAGGCCAATATAGTGAGAGTTCCTCCATATCGTGTGCATTTCTCATAATTTGAGTGAAATCAAATGCACGTATCCAATGATGAATATTCGGAAGGAATCACACTATAGATGGGATCAAAGATTGCAAAAAGATAACAAAGTCAAGAAGCTTCAACAAATGAAGCAAGCAACCAAATGAACCACAAAGAGGATACCAAAAGAAAGAAAGATATTATGATAAGATCAAGAAGATTGCTCTATATAATATGAGGAAGCTCCCCAAGGTTTGTGCACAAAACTAGACAATTTGCATTGGAGTATAAAGTGCACAAACATGGAATCATCACTCCCATAATATCATTCAAAACAAAAGATACCAAGTGAATCAAACTCTAATGATCACCAAAAGATAGTGCTCTAAATCAAATGAGGAAGCTCCCCAAGGTACATGCATAAATTAAAATGTTGCATTTGAATACAATATGCATAACATGGAATCCTCACTCCCTCATTTAAAACACAAACATTTGTAATAGATCATAGATAGAAAAATAAGCTAAACACTTGCAACAAACAAATAGTTGAGCAACAAGTAAGAGGCACCATAATAAAAAGGCTCAACCAAGATGATATGTGAAAGGCATGATAAAGCATATTATAAGACTATTACAAGGATGAGCAAAAAGCATCATCATAGTCTTCAATGAATTATATTGCTTAGCATGACCAATCAACACACAATAAATAAATAAGATATCAAAAGGAGATGTATCATCTCTTATGTGTATAAGTTTCTCTAAGTGGGCAATATCACAAAGATATTTATCCACAAAGAAACATGCACACACAAAATAGATACACAAGAAAAATAGTATGATATCCAAGACGAAGTCATGCAATATACCAATAAGAATTTTTGCTTAATAGCATGGCCAAAGGCTCAATTTTATCTTATTGTACATTCATGAACTTCAACCACAAACAAATAAAATACATCACAAATATCAACAAGGGATAGAAGATAGTTGGGATGCATTTGAGAAAGGCAACAAGTATCACAAACGAGGATACCAAAAGAAGTAACTAAATTTGCACTTTCATCTATATTGCACATGTGAGAGCCTTGAGGAATTGATATGCAATAAAATTGCTAGATAGGCATAGTTGGGATGGATGAATCATGAGCATGATTTAAAATACTTCCCAACAAATGCACTCATCTCAAATTACTCACATTCACAATAAAGAGGTTTCATTAAGACTTTTGCAAGAAGCACAACATTTGCAAATCAAGAGATTCATGCCAAGATGCAACCATAAGGTTGGATACAAGAAAAGTATGCATGAGAAGATACTTGTTACCAAGATAGCATTGGTGTGGATGTAGTAGATATGTGTTCATTGACCATCCTAGCTTGCCTCAAGTTACCATTGAGTCACCACTTCTTTCCAAGAGTGAGACAAGCATCCAATGCATATCCATTGTACCTAACACAAAGGTAAGTACAAAATGGTCCCAAACTAATTGGGTCCGAAGTAGTTAGACACACTACAACATATAGGACAAACTCCACAATTTAAACACAAGAGCCAATGTAAATATGATCAATAAATTTCTACCTCATAATAGATTGCCAATTGTCCTAGGACAAGAGGTATTAGGAAATATTTCCCGGTGGTAGTTTGTAAGTATATGTAAGATCATATTTACACCAAATAAAGCATATGGTAAAAGATAAGAGTTAACCATCATGCAAAGAGAGTTTCTTGATAGCTTCAATTAGTCATACCAACATGCAAAGCAATTAATAGTATTCATACCAACATGCAAAGCAATTAATAGTATTCATACCAACATGCAAAGCAATTAATAGTATTCATACCAACATGCAAAGCAATTAATAGTATGACTTGAAGCATATGGTTTTCCAAAAATGTATTGAGGGACACATTGTGAAAAACCATGCCAAGAAAAACTTTCACAAATAAGATCCACAAAGATATTAGCAATGAAGCCATTTAAGCAAATTGGAACTTGTTTGAGAAAACATGTCACATATGAGAGATAATTTACAATATCAATTCTATGTGACTGATACGTCTCCAACGTATCGATAATTTCTTATGTTCCATGCTACTTTATTGATGATATCTACATGTTTTATGCACATTATATGTCGTATTTGCATTTTCTGGAACTAACCTATTAACAAGATGCAGAAGTGCCAGTTCCTGTTTCTGCTGTTTTTGGTTTGAGAAATCCTAGTAACGAAATATTCTCGGAATTGGGCGAAATCAACGCCCAGGTTTCTATTTTGCCCAGGAAGCATCCGGAGTTGCAGGGGCGCGGGGCCTGTGGACGAGATGATGGAGTGGCGCGACCAGGCTGGGCCGCGCCACCCTATGGTGTGAGTCAGCCCCTTAAGCCCCCTCCGAGGCTCCCCTTTCGCCTATATAAAGCCCCTGCATCGAAAACCCTTAGGGAGGAAGCCACCGATGCCGCGAAACCTTCGAGCCGCCGCCATCGCGAAGCCAGGATCTGGGGGACAGGAGTCTCTGTTCCGGCACCCTGCTGGGACGGGGAAGTGCCCCCGGAGAGGCTTCTCCATCGACACCGTTGCCATCTCCACCGCCATCTTCATCTGCATTCTTGCTCCCATGAGGAGGAATTAGTTCTCCCACAGAGGTGAGGGCTCCTACCGTGGCCTGTGTGGTTAATCTCTCTCTCTCTGTACTCAATACAATGATCTTATGAGCTGCCTTACATGATTGAGATCTATATGATGAGCTTTGTATCGCTACCTAGTCTATGTGCTACTCATGTGATGTTATTAAAGTAGTCTATTCCTCATGCATGGTGTAAAGGTGCTAGTGTGTGCACCGTGTGGTTCTTGTCGTAGGCTATGATCATGATCTCTTGTAGATTGTGGAGTTAATTGTCATTATGATAGTATTGATGTGATCTATTCCTCCTTCATAGTGTAATGTGGACAATGCGTGCTATGTTAGTTCTTGGTTTATTTTGCAATGATCTATTATGCTCTAAGGTTATTTAAATATGAACATTGAATTGTGGAGCTTGTTAACTCCGGCATTGAGGGTTCGTGTAATCCTACGCAATGTGTTCATCATCAACAAAAGAGTGTATGTAGCACATATGAGAGAAGTTATTATTTATGTGGTCAATGTTGAGAGTGTCCACTAGTGAAAGTATGATCCTAGGCCTTGTTTCCAATCTGCAAACACCGTTTACTTACTGTTCTACTGTGTTTACTTCCATAATATTACTACCATCAGCCCCTTGCCTTCAGCAAGCACTTTACGGCGCCGTACTACTATCATATTCATTCATACCACTTGTATTTCACTATCTCTTCGTAGAACTAGTGCACCTATTAGGTGTGTTGAGGACACAAGAGGCTTCTTGCTTTGTGGTTGCAGGGTTGCATGAGAGGATATCTTTGACCTCTTCCTCCTCTCAGTTCGATAAACCTTGGGTGATCCACTTAAGAGAAACTTGCTGCTTTCTACAAACCTCCGCTCTTGGAGGCCCAACACTTGTCTACAAGAATAGAAGCACCCGTAGACATCAAGTACTTTTCCGGCGCCGTTGCCGGGGAGGAAAGGTAAAAGGCACTCATACTCCGGTTCCAGGTAACAATACTTTTCTGGCGCCATTGTGTGTGTGCTCGAAGCTATTTCCTTTAGACTCTGCAATTGTGACATTTGGTTTCTTGTTTACACTAGTTAGGCATAATGGACAACAATGACCTTTTTATTCTATTTCCTGATTTAAGACATGGATGGTTTGATGCGAAAATTAAAAAACCCATGGAACATATTAATATGAATGCTTTGAACACTATTGTTTGCTAATGCTATGGAAAATTCTAAGCTTGGGAAAGCTGGCTTTGATGAGCATGATATTTTTAGTCCCCAAGCATTGAGGAGAAAATTTACTTTATGATATGCCTCCCATTTATGATGATTATAATGATAGTAGTCTTTTGTTACCACCTGTTATGGAGGATAAATTTGATTGTAATTTACAATATACCTCCTATGTTGTTACTTTATTTGAATTTGCTCATACAATTAATAAAGATGTTTATGCTTATGTTGGGGTAGTAATTATTTTATGCATGAGACTCATGATAAGAATGCTTTATGTGATAATTTATATTGTTGAGTTTGCTCGTAGATGCTGCTGAAAGTTATTATGAGAGAGAAAATATGGTTGTAGAAATTTTCATGTTACTAAAACACATCTCTATATGTGCTGAAATTTTTGAATCTACACTTGTTTTATCTTCTATGCTTGTTACTTTGCTCTTCATGAACTTGTTTATTTACAGGATTCCTATTATAGGAAGCATGTTAGACTTAAATGTGTTTTGAATTGCCTCTTGATGCTCTCTTTTGCTTCTTCTATTTCTTGCAAGTGCATCATTAAAACCTGTTGAGCCCATCTTAATGGCTATAAAGAAAGAACTTCTTGGGGAGATAACCCATGTGTTTATTTTACTACAGCAATTTTTGTTTTGTTGAGTCTTGGAAGTTGTTTACTACTGGCAACCTCTCCTTATCATGTTTTTATCCAAATAAAGTTTCTATGTCAAAGTTGATGTTATATTTGGGATGGCTGCGCAGAAAAACAGCATTGTTGTCTGTCACGAATCTGGGCACGAGGCCTCTGTAGAAAATTCAGAAAAAATCTGCCAATTCTACGGCGTGATCCTCGAATGTATCGCAACTTTCATTAGTTTTTGAGTTTTTCCATTTGAGCAAGTGTGGTGCCATTTTAAAATTCGTCTTTGCGGACATTACTGTTTTGACAGATTATTTGCCTTTTATTTCGCATTGCCTCTTTTGCTATGTTGGATTCATTTCTTTGATCCATTAATGTCCAGTAGCTCTATGCAATGTCCAGAAGTGTAAAGAATGATTGTGCCACCTCTGAACATGTGAATTATTAATTGTGCACTAACCCTCTAATGGGTTTGCTTGAAGTTTGGTGTGAAGGAAGTTTTCAAGGGTCAAGAGAGGAGTATGATATACTATGATCAAGAGGAGTGAAAAGTCTAAGCTTGGGATCCCCGGTGGTTCATTCCTGCATATTTCAAGAAGACTCAGCGTCTAAGCTTGGGGATGCCCAAGGCATCCCCTTCTTCATCGACAAAGTATCGGGTTCCTTCTCTTGGAAACTATATTTTTATTCGGTCACATCTTATGTACTTTACTTAGAGCGTCTGTGTGCTTTTATTTTTGTTTTGTTATCTTAGTTCTCTGAATAAATTCATCCTTGTGTGGGAGAGAGACACGCTCCGCTGGTTCATATGAACACATGTGTTCTTAGCTCATAATATTCACCGAAGTTTCCTCTTCGTTAAATTGTTATATGGTTGGAATTGAAAAATGCTACATGTAGTAATTGGTAAAATGTTTTGGATAATGTGATACTTGGCAATTGTTGTGCTCATGTTTAAGCTCTTGCATCATATGCTTTACACCCATTAATGAAGAAATACATAGAGCTTGCTAAAATTTGATTTGCATATTTGGTCTCTCTAAGGTCTAGATAATATCTAGTATTGAGTTTTGAACAACAAGGAAGGCGGTGTAGAGTCTTATAATGTTTACAATATGTCTTTTATGTGAGTTTTGCTGCACCGGTTCATCCTTGAGATTGCTTCAAATAACCTTGCTAGCCTAAACCTTGTATCGAGAGGGAATACTTCTCATGCATCCAAATCCTTGAGCCAACTACTATGCCATTTGTGTCCACCATACCTACCTACTACATGGTATTTCTCCGCCATTCCAAAGTAAATTGCTTGAGTGCTACCTTTAAATTCCATCATCCACCTTTGCAATATATAGCTCATGGGACAAAATAGCCTTAAAAACTATCATCGTATTATTGAATATGTACTTATGCACTTTATCTTTTATTAAGTTGCTTGTTGTGCGATAACCATGCTTATGGGGAACGCCATCAACTATTGTTGAATATCATG